>QANZ01046495.1:173974-204063 GCA_003254925.1 Chamaecrista fasciculata
CGAACCAAAGATTACATCTACCCCTTTAATGACTCATACCACATCTTCAAAAAATGAAACCTAGCCGCACGGTCATTGACTCATTTCTCCATCCTCTATTCCTTCTCCAACCTGCGAAAACCCTAGCGCCTCTCTCCATCCTCAACATTCAACAAATTCGTCCCTCATTCACTCAGTCTCTGTCGTCGTCGTCGTTGCCCGTCGTTCTCCTCGTCTCCGCTATTTGTCGCCGCTGTTGCTCGCGGTTCTGCTCGTCGCCGGTCTCACTGCTCGTTGTCGCTGTTGCTGTTCGTTGTGTTGCTTCGTTCTCGTCACTGCTGTTGCTCGTCGCCGTGCTCGTCCGCCGCTGTTCTATATGTATGTGACAACTGCTTTGGATATAAAAGCTAATAGACATATAGTTTTTCTTGTACAGTAGAGAAATATATAGGAGCATGAGCATCAATGAGAAATATGCATATCTTCTTAATTAATTCAATAAGCTTGCATTATTTATTATAATGTGTCATTCTTTTTTCTGTTTAGATGATTACTTGATGCTGCATAATGGGAACTTCAAGAGGATTGAGGGAGACATCAAGATGTTGTTGCTGTTTTTGTGTTTTTTTACTGTTATTCTAATATTCTTGTTGTTCTTGGTGCTAATCTTGTTGTTCTTAGTTGATGTTGTTGTTGTTCTTGGTGCTGTTCATTTGCTGCCAAATTTTATGTTTTCTGCACTGTAATGAATCTGATTATTATGTAATTTGACTTGTTTTGTTATGTAATTATGTAATTTGACTTGTTTTAGTGATGAATCTTGCACTTTTTTATCAAACAAAAAAGTTTGCTGGCTGAGACAATGACATTTTAGGTGGTATATTGATTTTGTTATAAAATTAGGGATTAATATGCATTGATTCTGAATTTTTTTGAGTTTTTATGAAGTTTTCAGATTTTTTATACAGGAACCGATTAACCGATCCAATCCAAACCGATTGAAGTCGGTTTGGATTGGTTTGGATGACTCAAAATGACTGGATTGATTGGATGACTTTGGTTGTCATCCAATCTGTTCGGTTCGGTTGGAAAAAATTATCCAAACCGATCCAAACCGACTTTTGAACACCCCTAGCTGAAACATTAATTATTCTAAAGAATTAAATGTTCGTTCAAAGAAAACCTTAGAGTTATAGTACAGTAGTGCCTGCCTGATTTTTCTTTTTTGGTGAAACTAATGAAATTTAATTCGGGAAGGATGAAAGTGAAACTAATGAAATTTAAAGGATGAAAGTGAATATTGATGTTGTGTTAAGTGACTGAAGGTGAATTTTTGATCGAATAATTAATTAGGATTTAGGAAGGAAATGGTACGTCGGGAAGTCTAGTATTATAGGTTCTTCCCACTTACCTTGATATATGATAATAGACCCAATGATTAGGAGGCTCAATTGGCAGAAGATGACCTTGGCCAGCACGCCATAGGCCCACAAGGTGGGTTTATAGGCGAGAACGCCCTTAACCCCACTAAGGCAAGGACGCCCATAACCATAGAGGGCATAGGCGCCCATGGAGCATAAGGTCGCAAGGAATAAGGAAACATTCCCTGAACCAATCAGGAACTAATCAAGGATCAACCAAGATCCGTTGTCAATCAAGACAAATCGCTCAGAGATACTTCCCATGGATTTTGACTTGGCCATCAAGGCGCCTTACGCAAATAAGGAAATAGTGATTCACTTATCCTTAATTAGCAAAACAATATCTTCCTACATGAAATAGGAAAGATTATGATTCACCTCCCATATCACTGAAGATATCTCTTCTACAATCAAGGAAGTTTCCTCAAACGGACTCTCCTCAATGAGCCTATAAATACAAGATGATAACCCTAGAAAAGGTACGCTACTCATGCTAGCTCATACTCTTCTCTCTTATTACCCAATACTAACTTAAGCTTCGGAGGTGAATCACAGGGGAGACCCCCTGTGGTTCATTATCTTGCAAGAAAATCTTGCGTTGAACCGGGAAACAACCCTCGGCCAAATCCTAGTTCATCACTGGCGCCGACTGTGGGGAAAAAATCAAAAACTTTGTTCCTCTAAAAATTTTGAGCGTGGAAAAGACGGAAAAATTGTTCGATCTAGGGAGTAAACAATACCCCTTTGCTATAATTATTATTATATTATTATTTAAAAAAAAAATAGAAAGAAAGAACAAAAGAATTTGTTTGAATCAAAAACCCTTTGGCCGCACAAATACACTCACAACGCAGACTCCGCGCCAGAGCTCTCCACCGCTGCCGCACCGATCTCGTCTCCATCGTTGAACGTTGCAGCCGCCGTCGCCGGCCGGATCTAGAGTACTGCCGCTGTTCTCCACTGAAGAAAAATCCATCGCTGCACAAGCTATCTTCCACACACGATCTGACGCTCGACGCCGCCTTCCGACGCCACCGCGGGCCACGTCTTCGCCGCCGAGCGCTGCAGACGCCGTCGTCGGTGAGCTCTGGAGGCCGACAACGCCTCCTCCGCCCTCCTCACGCCGTCAGATTCAGGCAGGTATGGAAAATCGCAGAAGCATCGAAATGGAGTTATCTCTTTCCCTTTCCTTCTGAAATTCGTTTGATTATGAATCTTTCTGATTACAAATACGTTTGAAAGGGAAAGCATCCAAACACCCTCGTTTGATTACAAATTAATCATGCCTAACCATGCTATCTTCATGCTTTCTTGGAGCTTGTTTGACAAATTTTAGGTATGTATATTATCTTACTTGCCTAGACCTGAAATCGCTCAGTAGCTCAACAATCACAATTATTTATTGCTTATGCTCATACTGTTAAGATTAAGTCAGATCTCTTAATACTTATGTTTCAAGGTCTCTGTAGAATGAACCCAAACTTGAAATCACTGAGAAAACTAAAATGCCTACTAGGTGTTTGACAAAATGTTTGTGAGAAACTTTGATAAAGTGATATGCATGCTTGCCCATTTGCTCTGCGTTATTTAAAAAACCAGCTTCAAAAGCCTGTTGATTTTTCAATTTCAACCGTATATGCCATTACATTGAATTCACATGAAGTGTTTACCCTATGGCAAAAAATGACATCCTACAACTTGTGTTAAATGTGCTATCGTGAGACCAAGTCTAGCTATTTTTGCTGTTTGTGTAACTTGACTGCATACCATACTTTGCTCAAAAGCTGTTTCTCTATGCCTAATGAATTGTGGCAAAATAAAACCCTCGAAGCGCCATACCACATGGCCTCTTCATCATTGCAAAATTTCTTTTAAAAAAAAAAAGAAGTTTGTCTCTTCATATCACGTTTCTATCTCGCTCTTACCAATGATATACATGGTCAATGAGTCTTTTCTCTAACATGTTGCTCAATACACATAATTACATATGCTTAACCGCTTCTGTCTTGGAAGGACACTTTTATTGAAATAAAGTGATGCAGGATTTAGTGAGGAAAAATTCACACCTCAAGTGTATTTTATCACAAAATATTATGCTCCAATAATGGCTATGTACCAGCACCTTATCAAAGGTCTCATGTTATCGGCCGGCGATCTTGACTAATCGGAATGCAAGTTCATATTAAATTAGCTGCCACCAACGGCACGGGCGCCACCGCCGTAGATGTAGGCGCCGATGGGAGTGCAAACGCCAATATGAATACAGGCACGTACGCCAATGTGAATACAGGCGCAGCCGCGAGCATGGTTTATCAGATAAGTTTAACTTCTAAACATCTCTCTGATTACGAATTTGCAATTTTCCATTATTTAATCATAGATTTCAATTAATCTGAGAATTCTTGGGACTCTGTATGCTAGCACTTGCTTTAAAATTACTGTCATAGCTTGAACAAAATTTGAGATTCTGGTTTGAACTAGAAGGCACATGAGGTGTTTGATATAATGACTACGAGAACTTTGACAAAGTTATATACATACTTACATTTTTGCTTGTTTTACTTTGATAAAGTAATCACAATTGTACATGGTTAGCTGTATGGATGAACCTTGAATGTGCCCACAGCGGGTTGATTTTGATGTCGGGATTAACTAGCCTGCTTATTATGTGGATGAAACGACATCCCCTGCTTCCTTTCACTAGCACATGCAATTATTTTTCTGCTTCAAAGTCATTATACCATCATTACTGCAAGGTATCATAGTACTTTCATTCCTGGATTTCTTCACGGGTGTAAAAAATCCTTTTTGGCCCTTGGCTCAATTTCATATGGATTGGACTTGTTTGAATAATAATACGCATCGAATGCTTGGTTTCAGTACCATTTTTCAAAAGGCAAGGCATAACTAGACAATATTGTTTTAGTCTTTCTCATATGTGCTAATAGGCATTGTCTTGGCGTTTAGATTATGTGATGACTCATCACTTTCTTTATTTAAGAACTCAGGCACTTCTCAGCATTTGAAAATCCTTACACCGGCGTCGCCGTAAGTGTGGGCGTTGCTGTAAGCGCCGCAGTACGCGAGGCGTCACTATGAATAAAGTCAATAGAGTGAAGCAAGAAAGCCTCCCAAGATTGCACATGAAAGATCAAACACTTGGCAGTCGCCCACCATGCCCAGGCATACCATTTCAAGGAGGATTAGACTCTTGATGTCCATTTACTAAAGCTCTCTCAATGTAGAGACACGGGACCCCCCCCCCATTTGTTAACATTTGAGTCAAGATTCTTGCAATCTACCGTCATCAACTTGGAGAATTTCATGGGAAGAAGAGAGTGGTATACTCTAAATAAACAATGATGTAAAAGTGTCTTGTTGCAAGCATTCATTATTAGTCTCAATTCTTTTACTGAATTCATTTATATTTAAACTAACAGTTTATACTTGAATTATATTAGACAGATGTCTAGCCAAAATCGGCGACAAAAACCTCATATAAATTATAGACATGGAAAGCTAATGGACTCGATCCAAACAACATTCGCATCCGCCTTAAGGAGAACAAAAGTCACGCCTCATCAGGCGCCTGACACACACCGGTCCATAATCGAAACCTAATTAGGCAAAAATCTACAATTACAAAGGAAAAACAAGGTCTTGACGCCATCTCAAGCATAAAGCCACCAAGCAGCAAGGGCCCTAACGCCCAACCGGTCCATAACCGAAGCCCAATGAGGCGAAAATCGCTCAAGAGGGACGCCCTTAGCGATTCTAGGACGCCCTGACGTTCAGTGGGTATGACACTCACACCCCAAGTGGACAGATCCTCCCTTGGTTCTAGGACGCCCTGACGTCCAGTGAGTATGACACTCACACCCCAAGCGGACAGATCCTCCCTTGGTTTTAGGACGCCCTGACGTCCAGTGGGTATGACACTCACACCCCAAGCGGACATCCTCCCTTGGTTCTAGGACGCCCTGACGTCCAGTGGGTATGACACTCAGTTACTCGATGTTCTTGATAGGTTTTAATGGAGTCCAAAGTGTTGAAATACTTCAAGGAAAGCTTAGGGATGCTTGGAGACGAGTCAGGGACCAAACCAAGAAGAATCAAAGTTGCAGGAAAAACTGCCGTGGAAACTGCCGTGGCGAGTCTCTCTGGAAATCATGCCGCGGAAACCGCCACTGTGCATAGCCGCGGCGGGTTCGCGATAATTGATAATTATGCAAGCCCAAGCCCGTTTCTCGATGGATTTGACCCGTTCCACTTGGGGATGATCCGAAAATGATATATTATTCAACCCTAGGTCATATTTCGGTGGTGAGCAACCCTAGAGAGCCGTCTTCCATCTTCCCCATCAACACCTTTCACCATTCTTCATCTTCTTGGGAGTTTTCTTGGTGCTATGGCGGTTCAGTCAGGATTTGCACATGTTGTGATTATCTGCACCATGAGTAGCTAAACTCCTCAACCCGGAGGAGCAATGGATTAAAGCATGAGCTAGGAGCTTCATCTAGGGAGTTTTCTCACATTCGGATTAGGATTCTTTCTTGTTTCTGTTTCTTGGTTTAGAATTAGAACTTGATTGTTATTCTTATTTTATTCTTTAGATTGAGAGTTCAACTTGATTCTTTCATATATATCTTGATTGTAACCCTTTGAGTGAATGCTAGTTTGGTTATAATTATTGATGTATTAGCTCTGACAATAGTGTTTGTTATAGAGATTGTGACTCTTAATCAATTATTCATCAATTCAATGAAGTTTTCATGTCTTGTTCTGAATTTGTCTTGTTTGAGATGCTTTCATGACAAGTTTGTCAATCTAAGTTGCTTGGTTAGTGACTATCTGAGGATGATCAATGTGAGATAACTCTAACATAATTTTACATAGTGATGATTGTTTGATCCATATGCTCCGTCGGGTGCCTTTCTCTCTGTAGTTGTTTAACTCATTTATTATTATTAATTTCATTTTAGTCCTTTTAGTCAAAAAAATCCAAAAATATTATTGCTTTATTTAATTATTGTTTTAGGCATAGTTGAACAAACCGAACCGGCCCGGCCGGGTTGAACCGGAAACCGCCGACCCGGGCATTAGGCTGGTCCGCTTCGCATCTTCAGATCGGGATGCAGTCGACTCGGCGGTTTTTGGCAAAACCGCCACCCTTGAAACTGACCCGTCACCCAGAGCGTCATCGTCTTCTCGGTTCTGATCTGTTCATTCAAGTTTCAAATGTTGGGGATGATAATACTTTTGGAAAAATGAAAAGAAAAAGACAGATCAAGATTATGAAAATAAAACAGCAAAAATGGAGGAGAAACACAAGAAATCAGAGAAAGAGAAGCCATCATTGAAAAAGACCAAATTTTTTCGCTTTTGCACTTACTGGTCGTGAGCCATGACTTTCAAGGTGGAATAATGGGATAAGTTTTGGAATTGAAATATGAAAAGTGAAAATTGGACTTGTGGATTAGAGCTTGCTTTGGAGAATGGGAAATAATTAATGTGGGAAAGAAAATTGGTGATTGGAGAAGGAAACTGATGAGATTTGAGAGATGGGATATAGTGAATTTAATTAATTATGGAATTGAGATCCGAGATTTATTTTTTTGTAATGTTAGTGGCTTCTTTTTTGACTTTCGTACGACGACTTTCTACTTTTCTCTCTCTCTATCTCTGTCTTTTCCTCTTCTTTCACCGTTTCAACTTTCACGTCTTCTTCAACTCACCTCCCAGCACATCCTACATTTACAGATTTACTTCACCCCAAACAAACAAAAATTAATCCTATAACTTCAATAGTCCTAAAACATGGTTTCCTTTTGGTTTTTCAAACTCGCCCTTATGTGCATTGATCTTCTTTCATGGTCTGTATCACTATTTCACTTGTATTACATATAATATATATGCCTTATTTCGTTGCCCCATTTTCTCTATGCTTCATCTCATCATCATCAGATTTAATTTGAATATCTCTGAGTCTCCATGCACTTTTGATTGATTATTGACTATCTTATTTTCTGATGTAGGCCTCTTATTGCTTTGGGCTATCCTATGTAAGTTTCTCTCTCAATTTCTCTTGCTGTTATTTTTGGTGTACTTGCTTCATCTTTCATCTTTTATCCCATTCCCATTTTCTGTTCATTTTAATTTCTACGTGTGCTTCACTCTTGAAGTTGGTACGAAAATAATTAAGTAGAATATCAGGTAGTCATAAATATACAACTATCCATGTAAGCATGAGCGATATATATAATACTCTTGTGTATAATACAGTGGTTCTGCATGCCTATAATATTTCACGTGTGTCTTCTTTATTATTGGCTATGTCTATAGCGTTTTGCTATTGAGTTCTGCGGTAAAATTGTAGAATATGAATATTTTTGTTTCTAATTTTCCATCGTTGTCCCATCATTGTTTCTCTAATTGTCATGCTGCTTTTGTTGTTTGTGATGATGATGATGTTTTGTGGTAAAAGATGTGCTTCAATTCAAGCTATTGAAAGTGACAGCCATTCAGAGACTCTGAATCTGATCTCTTATTGGATACTTCTCTCACTCATATACCTCTTCGAGTATGCATTTCTGAAGCTACTTCAATGGTAAATGAGTAAATCCTTTAATTTACTCTGTATCATGTGACAAAAACCCTTGGTACACTTGGGTTGGTAATTTTCATTCAAGTGAACTTTTAAAGATTTACGACAAACTTAAACTACAAAACTAACCAAAATGGATTAATTTTATCTTAGTTAATTATCTAATGTATTTATCCTCTTGAATTTTAGGTTTCAGTTTTGGCCTTACTTGAAGCTAATGATTATCATGTGGCTTGTGATACCAGACTTTGGAAGGGCCTTTTATGCCTATAAGTGCCTCCTTCACTTATGCAACTCCATGAATATTCTTCAAGCAGTCATGGTTAGGTGCCAAAACCAAAAGAATCTGTTTGTCAAGAAGGAAAACTTTTTATTGCAGGCAGAGAAATACATCAAATTAAAGAGAATGGAAGTGAAGCCTTAAAAGATCTCATTGCTAGTGAGGTATAAAGCAAAACACTCAAACATTATAATATAGGCAAAAGTGCTTTTTTGAACCTTCACGTTTGGAGTCAGATCTGATTTCGTCCTTTATGTTCTATGTTTTTGAAAGGATTCAATTTCGTCCTAAAAGCATAAAGGACTCAAATAAAGCATAAAAGGATGAAAATGAATTGGACCCCAAAATGTTCTACTAAAAGAATATTTTTGCTTACAATAATATATTAAGTATATAAATGGGTTGAATTTCAAAGATTAAAAGTCTTCTACTATACCTCCAAATGTTTGGTACACTTTTATCTCACAAGTGGGCATGTTTGTTTGTCTCTGTATGTCAAAGTTTTGCTTACTGGTTTTAAGTCTATAATATAACTAAGGTGATTTGGCCTCATATTCACTCACCATCTCATTTCTTTGGAATTGCATGCTTGACTTGTACTCTTTCTCAATCTTGGTTACTGAATAATTAAGCTAATTATTGATCTCTCCTTTTGAAGAACACATTTCCAACTGTAGAGAAGAATGAAATGAAGTCGGTAAAGGTTTGAAATTTGATTTAATTCATGTCATTTATTTTTCTTTTTCTCATTTGTCAACTTTTAAGATGGAGGAAATGATACTATGAGGTAGCTTGTTTGAATCATAACAACATAATGTGGTAGTGACTCTAGAATTCTACCTTCCTTTTTTTTATTATAGCTATGAATCTTCCGACATTTTCTGTTGTGCAGACAAATCAAGTAAGGCTTCACATGGAACAGAAAGACATAAAGGATTTGGAGATGATTCAAAAAGAGGAAGTCGTTCATGATGGCAAGCAAGTNTTTCTAATTTTCCATCGTTGTCCCATCATTGTTTCTCTAATTGTCATGCTGCTTTTGTTGTTTGTGATGATGATGATGATGATGATGATGATGTTTTGTGGTAAAAGATGTGCTTCAATTCAAGCTATTGAAAGTGACAGCCATTCAGAGACTCTGAATCTGATCTCTTATTGGATACTTCTCTCACTCATATACCTCTTCGAGTATGCATTTCTGAAGCTACTTCAATGGTAAATGAGTAAATCCCTTTTATTTACTCTGTATCATGTGACAAAAACCCTTGGTACACTTGGGTTGGTAATTTTCATTCAAGTGAACTTTTAAAGATTTACAACAAACTTAAACTACAAAACTAACCAAAATGGATTAATTTTATCTTAGTTAATTATCTAATGTATTTATCCTCTTGTATTTTAGGTTTCAGTTTTGGCCTTACTTGAAGCTAATGATTATCATGTGGCTTGTGATACCGGACTTTGGAAGGGCCTTTTATGCCTATAAGTGCCTCCTTCACTTATGCAACTCCATGAATATTCTTCAAGCAGTCATGGTTAGGTGCCAAAACCAAAAGAATCTGTTTGTCAAGAAGGAAAACTTTTTATTGCAGGCAGAGAAATACATCAAAGAGAATGGAAGTGAAGCCTTGAAAGATCTCATTGCTAGTGAGGTATAAAGCAAAAAGCTCAAACATTATAATATAGGCAAAAGTGCTTTTTTGAACCTTCACGTTTGGAGTCAGATCTAATTTCATCCTTTATGTTCTATGTTTTTGAAAGGATTCAATTTCGTCCTAAAAGCATAAAGGACTCAAATAAAGCATAAAAGGATGAAAATGAATTGGACCCCAAAATGTTCTACTAAAAGAATATTTTTGCTTACAATAATATGTTAAGTATATAAATGGGTTGAATTTCAATGATTAAAAGTCTTCTACTATACCTCCAAATGTTTGGTACACTTTTATCTCACAAGTGGGCATGTTTGTTTGTCTCTGTATGTCAAAGTTTTGCTTACTGGTTTTAAGTCTATAATATAACTAAGGTGATTTGGCCTCATATTCACTCACCATCTCATTTCTTTGGAATTGCATGCTTGACTTGTACTCTTTCTCAATCTTGGTTACTGAATAATTAAGCTAATTATTGATCTCTCCTTTTGAAGAACACATTTCCAACTGTAGAGAAGAATGAAATGAAGCCGGTAAAGGTTTGAAATTTGATTTAATTCATGCCATTTATTTTTCTTTTTCTCATTTGTCAACTTTTAAGATGGAGGAAATGATACTATGAGGTAGCTTGTTTGAATCATAACAACAGAATGTGGTAGTGACTCTAGAATTCTACCTTCCTTTTTTTTATTATAGCTATGAATCTTCCGACATTTTCTGTTGTGCAGACAAATCAAGTAAGGCTTCACATGGAACAGAAAGACATAAAGGATTTGGAGATGATTCAAAAAGAGGAAGTCGTTCATGATGGCAAGCAAGTAAGGTTTTTTTTTTTAAAATCAGAAACTCGGATTTCACAGATGAAAACTCACAATTTTAGGTTCTAAGCGATGCTAAAGTTGGTGATCTGCATATGTTTTGGGTCTATACTCTATTACTCTATACCATAGTAATAGTTCTACAAATGCAGTCTTGAAGGTATTGAGCCATATTCTTGACACTCGTTTATTGCATATGAATAATCTGCAAGATGCCTTAGGTTCACTTCTCTGTACTATCATGTACTAAAGAGAAAAAAGGAAAAAAAAAATCAGCAAGAATATTGTCACATTTTACAATAATCTAAACTAAAGACTAACTATTGTTATAATTAATAGTAGCCAAAAAACTAGAAATTTTGATCTTTTTAAATGAAAATTTTGACAAAAGGGATTATTTGTACAAAACTAAAAGGGTTTTTGCACAATAACCATCGTTCAGGGAAGCTTTCTGTATTTTACCCTTTAAATTTACTATATTCTGGTTGAAAAAATTGGATCAAAGGAACTCCTTTTTAAAACTTTCAACAGAAAAAATAGAAGTAAATATGTATGCTTTTGTAAACATTCAGGATAATACAGCTTCATTCAGTCTCAAACCGAATGAGAAAACATCATCTGCGGTAGAAATAACCAAAGGAAATGTTGAGAAAGACACAGGAAGAGGAGAATATTCTCAGATATCTGCATCTAAGAAAGTACAAAAAGAGTGGACTTGTGCTATATGTCTAGTGAGAAGAACCTCAGAGGATGAATTGAAATCCCACTTTTATGGTAAGAAGCATAAGGCTGCTTGTGAAGCACTGAAAGCAAAAACACAGATTGCTGCATCAGTGAAGAAAAATGATATGTCGAATGAGGAGCCGAAGAAGATGAACAATTCCAGATTAAGATGTGAAATATGTAATGTAAATAGTACCAGTGAAGTTGATATGATCTCTCACTTAACTGGGAGGAAGCATTTGGCTCAAATTAATTTGGAGAAGTAGATGAGTCATGATGGTTGCTACATTATATTGGCTAATATATAATTATATAAAGTCTGCAAATTAGTAATTTGAATTACAGCATGAACTTTGTTGTAACTCAAGTTGAAACTAGAACTAAGATGCAGTGCCTGTTTTATGGATATGTTTAATCATTTAGTATTTGTGATTTTGTTCTAATTGCAATGCATACCTTCCTTTATTCCTTGAAACCCAAATCTCATGTTGTTTAGGTTTAAATTAATGTCAGGAACTCGTAGAAGTAAATTTTTTTTTACAAAGTAAAATCTGGGTGCCTAGTATTAGATGGGTCTCATCAGCCTACCCTTGAGAAAATTTTGTTAATAGGAAATCAGGTGAGTACGGTGATAATATACAAAGGACATATTTTTTTTATTTTGTGCAAAAAAAAAATGTCACTACAAATTCCAGTTTATGATTTCCTCTCATCAACTGAACGTTATGACATTTAATATTAAAATATTAAAATTATCTTTAGCTCAATATTTTTTATTAAATAAATTAACGATATTAAGTGTTAAAAAAATTCAGGCAAAAAAAGAAGTGTTAAAGAAATTTGATTGCTTTTCAATATTTTAAAGATTAAAGTGAAGCTAATGAAACTTAAGTGACAAAAGTGAATCCTAGTGTTATGAGATTGGTAAAAGTAAAATTTTGCCTTTAAATAATTAGAAATATAAATATATGATGTTTTGCCTTCGTCGGTTCTAAATATTTGTTTTGTTGGAGGGTAATTTTCTTTCTAAAATATCTTATATTTTACAAAACTAAAAGAATATTAATTACTTTTTTTAAAATTTTATTCATATTAAATTGTCAATAAAAATTGAATTAGCGGGAGTAATTATGAATAATTTAATAAAAACAATTTAATCTTTGTTTGATTTATCTCAATTAACCTTAAAAAGTAGAGCAGGAGTTAGTAAGGAAAATGATAGGACGGGAAATGTAGTACTGTGGTGTAGCTTCTTCCCACTTCCCTTCATAATATGTTGAATGTAAGTGGCTACTTTTTTTACTTGCCTACGACGACTTTCCCCTTTCTCTCTCTCTCTCTCTCTTTCTCTGTCTTTTCCTCTTCTTTCACGTCTTCTTCAACTCTCCTCTGTCCTCTCTGCACATCTTACATTATTATTTACAGATTCACTTTACCCCAAACAACAACAATTAATACTATAGCTTCACTCATCCTAAAACATGGCTTCCTTTTGGTTTTTCAAACTCGCCCTTATGTGCATTGATCTTCTTTCATGGTATGCATCACTATATTACTTGTATTACATATATATATATGTATATCCTTCATGTGCTTCATTCTCATTTATCTGCCCCATTTTTTCTATGCTTCATCTCAGTATCAGATTTAGTTAATTTGAATATATCTCTTTGTCTCCATGCACTTTTGATTGATTATTGACTATCTTATTTTTTGATGTAGGCCTCTTCTTGCTTTGGGGTATCCTCTGTAAGTCTCTCTCTCTGCTTTCGATATATTGCTGTTTTCGGTATACTTGCTTCATCATTCATCTTTTTACCCATTCCCATTTTCTGTTCATTCCAATTTCTATGTGTGCTTCATTCTTGAAAATAAAGTTGGTAGAAAATAGTTAAGTAGAATATGATTCAGTCATAAATATACAATTATATATATACTCTTGTGTATAATACAGTGTTTTGCTATTGAGTTCTGCGGTAAAATTGTAGAATGTGGACATTTTTGTTTCTAATTTTCCAACGTTGTTTGTGATGATGATGATGATGTTTTGTGGTAAAAGATGTGCTTCAATTCAAGCTATTGAAAGTGACGGCCATTCAGAAACTCTAAATCTGATCTCTTATTGGATACTTCTCTCACTCATATACCTCTTCGAGTATGCATTTCTGAAGCTTCTTCAATGGTAAATCCTTTACTTTGTATCATGTGGCAAAAACCCTTGGTTTTAGCACTTTGGTTGGTAATTTTCATTCAAGTGAAACTCTTTAAAGATTTACAGCAAATTTAAACTACAAAGCTAACCAAAATAATTAATTTTATCTTATTTATCTAATGTATCTATCCTCTTGAATCTCAGGTTTCATTTTTGGCCTTACTTGAAGCTAATGATCATCATGTGGCTTGTGATACCAGACTTTGGAAGGGCCTTTTATGCCTATAAGTGCCTCCTTCACTTATGCAACTCCATGAATCCTCATGCAGTCATGAGAAGGTGCCGAAACTGCGAGAACCTGTTTGTCAAGAAGGAAAACTTTCTATTGCAGGCTGAGAAATACATCAAAGAGAATGGAAGTGAAGCTTTAGAAGAACTCATTGCTAGTGAGGTATAGAGGAAAAAACACAAACATACACATTTATAATATAGGCAAAAGTGGTTTTTTTGGTCTTTTATGTTTGGAGTCGGATCTAATTTCGTCTTTTATTACTTTTAAGACGGAGGAAATGATACTATGAGGTAGCTTATTTGAATCATAACAACAGAATGTGGTAGTGACTCTAAAATTCTACCTTCCTTTTTTGAAAATAGCAATGAATCGTCCAACATTTTCTGTTGTGCAGACAAATCAAGTAAGGCTTCACATGGAACAGAAAAACATAAAGGATTTGGAGATGATTCAAAAAGAGGAAGTCGTTCATGAAGGCAAGCAAGTAAGGTTTCTTTTCATCATTTTAGATCAGAAACTCGAATTTCACCTATGAAAACTCATAACTTTAGGTTCTAAGCATTGCTAAAGTTGGTGATTTGCATATGGTTTGGGTCTATACTCTATGCCATAGTAATAGTTGTACAAATACAGTCTATTGAGCCATATTCTTGACACTCGTTTATTGTGGCTTTTACTAAACCTTCAAGTGTATGGTGACTAGAGGCATATGAGTAATCTGCAAGATGCCTTAGGTCCAATTCTCTATACTATCATGTACTAAAGAGAAAAAAGAAAAAAATCAGGGGGGTTTTCTGTATTTTACCCTTTAAATTTGCTATATTCTGGTTGTAAAATTGGATCAAAGTAACACCTATTCAAAACTTTCAACAGAGAAAATAGAAGTAAATATGTATGCTTTTTATGTAAACATTCAGGGTAATACAGCTTCATGCAGTCTCAAACCGAATGAGAACACATCATCTGCGGTAGAAATAACCAAAGGAACTGTAGAGAAAGACACAACAGGAGGAGAATCTTCTGAGATATCTGCATCTAAGAATGTACAAAAAGAGTGAACTTGTGCTATATGTCAAGTGACAACATCCTCAGAGAAGAATTTGAAATCCCACTTATATGGTAGGAAGCATAAGGCTGCTTGTGAAGCATTGAAAGCAAAAATACAGCATGCTGCATCAGTGAAGAAAAATGATAAGTCGAAAGAGGAGACGAAGAAGATGATGGATACTGCCAATGCATTGAAGCAGAAGACGATTGCTGATCAGCAAGCAAAAAGAAAGGAAAAGAATGTTCAAATTTCAAATGTACAAGAATATGTTAAGCTAAAGTGGGAACATGAGAAGAGTGTTTTTGGTGAAGCACCAAAACAGCAAACAATTAAAGATCAGGAAAACAAAAAGAAAGAAGTTCATGACAATAATACCAAGGTGAAAGAATTGAAGAAGGTGGTTGTTGGAATGAACAATTCCAGATTAAGATGTGAAATATGTAATGTAAAATGCACCAGTGAAGTAGACATAGCCTCTCACTTAAATGGGAGGAAGCATTTGGCTCAAATTAATTTGGGGAAGTAGATGAGTCATGATGGTTGCTAATATATAATTATATAAAGTCTGTAAATTAGTAATTTTAATTACAGCATGAACTTTGTTGTAGCTTAAGTTGAAACTAGAATCAAGATGCAGTGCTAGTTTTACGGATATGTTTAATCATGTAGTATTTGTGATTTTGTTCTAATTGCAATGCACACCACCCTTTTTCCTTGTTCTCTATGTTGTTTAGGTTTAAATTAATGACAGTAACTTGTAGAAGTAATTATTTTTCAACCAAAAATAAAAAATTATGGGTGCCTCCTGCCTAGCATTTAGATGGGGAGGAAATCAGGTGAGTACGGTGATAATATAGTAGGGACATTGTTTTTCTCTTGGGCATAAGAGACTAAGAGTAAGCTTATTTTAATAATCGTATTCTGTATTTTGACCAAGAGTAAACTACATTCGACTACTTTTTACGCTCATGAATGCATGAATTCTCCAGTAATTTTAGTAAAAATGGTTCACCTCAACTATTTATTTATATCATTGCAGCCGTGGGATTTTCCAACCCAATCTTGGAGAAAAATGTTGTATGAAAACGAGTGTCCTTACCAGAACAATTACGATCTTTCACGAGCAATGAGTCTTGCTTCACTTTGAAAAGTAGCACAAAGTGAGTAACCATCGCTAAAATTGATAAATGTTACTGATATTTATAAGTGGATAATTTAAATAAGATCGACTTGGCCAAAGAATTAAATAAAGATGAAGTCCTGATATGAAACATGTCGTTACAAGTTTTAATTTATGATTTCCTCGCATCAACTGAAGTTCTGTTTCAGGTTTTTTTTTTTTTTTAAATTTCCTCCATGACATTTATGCACTCCAGTCAATTTTGTGAGGAAATTTCTCCTTAATACGTGAGAAATTTCCTAGACCGTTCTTGATAAAAAGTCTTACAAACACATAAAAGGTGAATACAGAAGACAAATAAAACAAGACGAAGTCTTACAAACACATATATACATGTAGGCGATAGAGAAGACAAATAAAACATCAAGACAGAGAAATTACATAGTAGCTTTAACGCCAATCTTAATGATAGCTAGCAACACTTAAAAGGTGAATATGAACTGGGGTGAGAAGTATGAGGTTAAAGCCACATCCTATACATCTATATACAATAGAGTAGACTTTAAATGCATCCAAGAAAATGAACATATTAAAAGTAATCCTACTTTTAATAAAATGCTCATTTACTTGGAGGCAATCAAAGATGTAAGGGCCCTTAAGAACAAGGCATACCAAGAGGTGTTTCAATCCCCATCCAACGAGTCTTTCCATTGTTGAGTCACTGTCTTAATCTGGGTGTAAAACTGAATTCCCGTCTTACCTGCAGGTCAGAAAGTCACATAAGAATCAGTCTTCTCATTGGGTTATAAGTCAGCTGCAGCAAGGTTTCAGCAATATTTACCATCAAAGTTAAAATCAGCAGCACAAGATGGCTTGGGGCTTAAAAATGAGGAAAAGGGAAATGAAACGGAGATTGAGACATTTATGCCGACCTGATTCAAATCAAATTCAACTCTATCAGAAAATTCAATATCTGAAAATAATTTATAAATAAAACAAATCCAAGCTACTTCAGATGGCATTTCATGGCACAATCAATTGCCTGGAGCAGAAAAAACATAAGATCCGAACAAAAGTGATGACAGACAGAAATGAAACTATGCACAATATAGGGAAATCTCAAACGACACAAGATACATGAATTTTTAAGATTTGGAGGACTACAATAACAGATATAACTAGAATTTGTTAGGGGAAAAAAAGCAAAAAGACAAAAAACAAAAAAATGTAAGCACTAAGTAAAATATGAAGGATTAGCACATGCGAATTTTGGATTGGATGGAGATGTTACTCAGATTTTCAGTACTTTTTTAAGGTTATCAAAGAGATGATGGTATTTTACCTGCCTAACTTCAACCTCAGTTTGGAATTTCCTTGCAGAAGCCCCAGACGAAGTAAATATGGATGCTCCATTAGCATACCTGTAGGTGACAAAGAAATTAGTACTGTAAACAAAAAAATACAAAAGATATAGCTAAAAAGAAACTCTAGAAGTAAAATTCTGTAGCACTTGTTTCTATTGATGATGTTTATGGCCTCTTCTATGCTGTCAACCTGGGCATCAAGAATAGCATTTCTTAACATTTTTTAATAGTGGCAATTTATTCATCAAAAGATAAGGAAATTCAATAACTACCTCCATACAAAGAAGAACTGGACCAATAATTTTCTCCTGCAGAAAAAGGTCATGGAAATGGAAAGCCATTACAGTGGGATTGAATTTTACCATTAGTGTCGCATGATGCACCAGAGTTTTATTCCAAAAAATTAATTTTAAATACCTTGTAGCACTCCATGTTAACTGTGACATCAGATAAGATGGTGGGACCAATGAAGTTTCCTTGTTCATATCCTGGAACCTATACAAAACCAACATCCCGGAATTGCAAAAGTGTAAGCCATCTTCTAGCATATAATTTATGAATAGGGATCTTATAACCTCAAAAACTGCTAATGTTAAATCTATATTGTAAGTTCTGTAGCTACTGTTATCAAGGAAAAAAGAAAAAGACAAGAAAGTTTTGATTAAGGTCCCCTGACAAAACAATGTTGTTCAAGCTCAGTGGAGACTAATATCAATCTTGCAATTCTGTAAAACAACCCCAGAGAGGTTTTCAACAGTATGATCAGGTTACCAATCTCAACTTATAAATCTTATATATGACTCTTACAGTAATAAGTTTTGACTTTTTACAGAAACACCATTCTCCTTTTCCAGACACTCTCTCTTGATTAAATCAAAACGTAGTGCAGTCATCAAGAAAGAATTTAATACAAGAGAAATGAACATACCACAATATTTCTTCCATCAAGAATAAGTTTTGCACCAGATTCCACTGATGTTTGGATCAATCTGCAAGTTTCCTCCTTTGCCTGAAATGAATGAAGAATATAAAAATCATAAAACCATAACGAATGAAGATATTATAGAATTCTCGAAGGTCATATATGCATCTTCACGTTCGAAACAACCAACAAGAGCTCTCCTTATGGCTTACGATGAACAGAACATAATGGATATTTTATCTTCAACTAAAAGGTCAGTTGTTTGTGATTCATTAAAATCATTTTGTTGTTTCCATTTTTACCCTTCTTGATAATTGTTTTTCGAAGTATAATGATGATAGGTCTTATATAAAGGTCCAGACGACATACCCACCTCTCTGCTAATAACTGGACCAAGGTCAGTACATGGTTCTGCTCCAGCATTTACCTTGAGTGCTTTAGCGTGCTCTACCAGTTTACCTTTCCTGGAAATGAAAATTATGGTAGCATATGTAAATCAGTGCAGGAAATAAGAGAAACACAAATTACTAAGGCAAATGATAGGTGAAATGTAAAAGCAAAATGGAGACTTCGAGAGATACAAACATGCAAGTACATGCACACAAGCACACAAATTGAACGAGTTCATCAGAGAACCTTTGACCCAGATAAACCCCAGCCGGCCACCATACCAGAATACGTCTCACCTTATGTTCCCACATGATAGCAAAGATTGCATGCCTTAAACTAAACCTCTTTTGTAGAGACTTGAACTCAATATATACTAACTGCTAAGAAGTATGAACACTAAGTGACACCAAAACTATAAAAAGAAAAAAATTTAGTGACAATGTGAAAACAGAGTATGGTATTGCACTTCATTTTAGTAGCTCCTTTTATGTGTTTTTGCATAACAATTGGCAATCGTATTACATTAAAAAAAAATATTATTAGCCAACAAAATGAAAGTCCAAAACTACTACATTATGCAGCAAGGGATAAAATTCTCAATTACTTAATGTTTCCGAACTCGTGAGTCGTGACCCCAAGTAGTCTTATGAGCAAAACAGAGCAGTGAAGAGCATGTTAACTTTCCAGTTCCAAAATATGCTTTTGGAAAAAAAAAAAGAGAGGTGTAAAGTGTAAACAACTCATAATAGATACAACGTATCAGGATAAACTTCAACATTGATTAATACAACCAGTTCAAAAGATTCAAAAGGGCTTGAAATAATATTTCAATATAGAAGAGACAGAATACTATACCATTGCGTGAAATTTCCAACAAAAATAACAGCACTCAGGACTGCACACTTTTGTCCAGCAGCACCAAAACCAGCTGCAACGAGGGCTTTCAAAGTAGCATCCCGTCTTGCATCAGGCATTACAACAGCATAATTTTTTGCTCCAATATTGGACTGAAGACAATAGTCAACTAGCCAATTTACATTGACTTCAACTACTGCATCGGGTGAAGAGCAACACATAGCTCATAAAAGGAGCTGCAGATTTGTTACCAGAGTAGAAGCACAGAAATTACCTGAACACGTTTCCCTTTAGCTGAAGCCCTTGCATATACATATGAACCATACTGTAAATGACAAAGCATAAAGTAATTACTAAAAAATGTCCCAATCCATTAAATAAATCAATAAGAACTACTAACAACCATCTGCATTAATTTCAATGGAAAGGTAAATTTCAGCAGACGAGATTTCTTTATCTTAACATTTTAATACATCCTGTATGTCTTGACAGTAAGTGTGAAAACTGAGGAGAAAGAAAGGAAAAAGTGATCTTTTATTCACATAACTATATAAGGCTCTTGATAATGTCCACAACACCGATCGTTTACACAAAGTTTAACTAATAACATCATATCTTAATGCAATTAATGCCCTTCACTTTGAGCGTGCCACAACAAACTATTTTAATCCATACGCCATTAGACTTACCTTAAGACATCTCAAGTTCTCAATAACAAATATAAAGAAAATAAGGACTTTGTATAATATTGATGTGAACTGTGCCAATTGATAACCGCATGAACTACGAATCCCAACATCAGCATATATTGAAATTTAAAAGTGAATGGTCTCTGGTGGTGCATGGCTTCACTCGTAAAAATCACAAAGGAACTTCAGATTGTGTGGGAATCACCATAAAATATTGCCTTTCCTAACAATCACTTTGTCTACTTGAATATTTGAGATGGACTGTTTGAAAATTTAATAAAAAACTTGCAGTTCTTGAAAAATGGGTACATTTATTTCTTAAGCTAAGGATTTATTGTGAATGAATTACTCCTTTCAGTCATTCAACAAAGGATAGACTTACTGCATTGGTACCAATAAATGAGATAGCCTTGATATCGTCATCGTCACAGATAGCATTGACAATGTCCTGTCCAAGTCAAAGCAAAAAAAAAAAGATGATGCAAGCAGCAGTAAAATCAAGGATGTGACTATGTGGGTAGTGTGGTAGATTCAAATTTACAAAGTACGCAGAGAAAGAAAAGAAAAAAAAAAGGCTAGACTGAAACCTCTGTTGTATTATTATTAATAAGTATAAACAGAACCAATCCTCTCAAATGGATACTAGGAGATATGGAGGTTACAGATGTAAACACAACACACAATAGCAAAACATAAACAAAGTATCGGGCTTTCATCTACTGACCATCAGCACACAACATCAAAGGGTTTCATCTACTGACCAATAGGAAAGGAAAAAGTCAAACTGAATTCTTACATTTGTACCATGAACAATATTTAACACGCCATTAGGAAAACCAGCCTCTATTGCTAACTCTGCCAGCATCACAGATGCCCCTGACAATACAATAAACAGCATATCATTCCAATTTCAGGCATAAAGCCATCCAGAACACAAGGATAACAAAGTCTCATGCAAATATTGTATTTTAGATCAATGATAAGACATCTTTGAACATGAGCCTCAAAAGCAAACCTATCTGTCTATAGTATTAGTACATGAAGTTCAAACACAAATACCAGATACCAAGCAGTGCAAACATCAATCGTAGTCAAAATATCAGTTTAATGAGTTTAATCTAAATGATGTGTTAAGAGTCTTAGATCAATCAAGAAGTTAACCTACAGTTTTGATGACTGCCCAATTCATGATACATAATACAAATAGCAACAATTTAAAAAGCTTTTTACAATCACTTATGTTAGTTGTGGCATTAAATTCAATAACCCCCTTTTGTTGACTTTTGCATTCCTTCATCCACGAGGAAACAATCTCATGAGCAGTAAGAAGGATCGAATTGAAGATTCATCGTATATTTTTCATTAAATGCATAGCATGTCTCACATATGTTATAAGCCACCCTCTACACTATGTCATTAATGATTTACTTTGACTTGTTGCCACCAAATGCAAAGTTTTGTGTGTTTATTTTGTCTATATAAGGAACACATCCGAGAAGCATTTGGAAGAAGAGAGCAATAATGAGATATTGACTGCCGTCTTCGTTCATTGGAATCATTATTACTAACACCAACACCTTCTATCTTTTTAGGAAGCAAAAAATACCAACCAACATCACCATGGAATTGGTTCAGTGATTCCAATCTTAGTGAATGCCAAGATTTTTCAGAGTCTCCTTGCTGTGACTTATTGAGTAAGAAGAACAAATTTCTTTCCCATGTTATTCCATCATGAGGTAAAAATAGGTGAAACTAGCAAAAGATACAATATAATTCAGCAGCATGACAACAGTATCCGGGGCCACATTCCATGATTACAGTATCAGGTTCAGATAGCAAAGTAGTTTACCTTTACTTAGATTAAGAGAGCGCTCTTAGAAGGGTTGTGAGTTTTAAAAAAGATTACAATTTGAAATAGCGTTTTGTTGGCGGACTTTAGGAAGAAATTGAGATTTTTCAATCTCCAATAGAATTAGCTCATTGAGAAAACCTTAAAAGATCATAAGATCTCAAACAATTTCTATAAGGAAATTGGACTAAAAGATGCTATTATCAGTATTCATAATGCTCTTGTTTAAAGCAAACTACTTCAACAGCACACATCTTGTATATGGGACTCCATGTATAATAAATGCAAGAAGAAATTCAGAATCACCTGGACTTATTTCTGATGGCTTTAGAATAAATGTATTGCCACAAGTGACAGCAATGGGAAACATCTGCACATAAATACATTTTAAGAAAGATATACAAGTACATCTGAATTTTATAATCAACTTTCCACTTGTTACGACAATTACAAATGATTGCATCTTAAAATTGTACTATAAATCCTGGCTACTTCTTGTATACTTCTATCTTACATAGTTTGTAAAAGGCATACTTTCCTTTTGCAGATTCCTGTTAGGCCATAACAGATAGAGAAGTCAGCTAAGAAGTAGAAAACCCACCATGCATTTCTTGTCCCCATCTAACTATAAAAGGAGAAATAGCCACATTAACCAACAGAGACAACATTTCCACTCTAATTTTTTGTGGTACTATTTTTTTTTTTTCATTTTGTAAGAAAGGGTGCATTAATATTTACACTACTGGACAGGCAGATTCAAGTTGTGGACATGGGGACAAATGCCCTCGGTCCCTCACTAACATGGAATTTCTACTAAAAGTATATTTAGTTTGAATTAAAGCCCCCACTCATATATTTTGAGTTCCCACAAGAAACTAAATGGCATCCACAGGCTCCTTTCATGTGGCAATTAAAGAGAGAGAGAATTACCAACTAAAGATTGACCTCGTTACTATGCACCTCACAAACCCATTTTTGTTTCAGTGATGAATGGATTTTCTGGGAGAGTATAATAACTTTTGTTTCCTTGCTTTGAAAAGGTATAAAATAATTTAAATTCATAATTTCCTTAATAAAACAAAAAAAGAAATATTTTTCACCGTCTATGTTAATTGATTCTATAAAAAATTGTTGAAATATTTGTCTAAATATTTTAGGTAAATGTATTGTCCCAACACTGCCTAGTCTTTTATAAGTAGACAGCAGAGGCTTTAAATGGAGGAAATAAAAAATATTAGCTTATGCTCAAAATTTTAGAGAAAAAGACAGGAGAAATTCAGAGAACATAATGCTAGTAATCTCACCCATAAGGGAACCATAGCTGGAAAGTCAAATGTGCAGATCCCTGCACAAACACCAAGGGGCTCTCTAATGCTGTACGTGTCAACACCATTGGAAACATTGGGAACAAATTCTCCAGGTTGCAGATTTCCCAAACCACATGCTTGTTCAACCACCTCTATAAAGGAATATCATCATTTGTAAAAGTTCCAAGATTAAGAACAATGAAATTTGTTCATAGAGATTAAACAGCAAAAAGGACACTGACCTAGCCCATACAATACCTCATCATATGCATCTTGCAGTGTCTTTCCATGTTCAGTAGTAATATTCTTAGCAATCTTATCCTACAATAAAATCATTGTTGTCCCGTAAAATATAAGTCAGCAACCTGATTATTGTACAAATAATTTTTTTTAACAAAAATATGCAAATAACAATTCCAAATAAATACAATGTCTCTACGGATAAGCTCTTGGAATTTAAACATGATCCGCTGTTGTGTACTAATTGGTGTGTTACGCCACATTGAAAAAGCTCGTTTTGCTGCAAAAACAGCAGCCTTAAACTCCTCATTTGTAGTTATTGGAACTTGAGAAACAACTTGTTGGCTTGCCTATTATTTTTAAATGTGTCAGCCAGTAGCAGTTAACTTCAATATGTGAAGAAATTATTACATTAAGGTTGTCTATGGACTTACAGGATTTACTATATCAATTGATGTGAATGACTGTGAATCAACAAATCTGCCTCCGATAAGATTGGGAACCCTCTGATGCACACAAAAAAGTAACTTTAATCTGTCAGATTGCTGAAAGCCCTAAATGGAAGAAGGATACAGGGAAGTAAAAGGACAGCAATTTAGGTTAAGACTGATAGACATTTTATCAACGTCTTTTATTTCTTCAAACTTCTTACACCAAAACTCATAAAAAGTTACTTTATTGGACATTTCTATCAGGTAAACATGAAATGATTTATATAACTGCACAACATAATATGTCTAGCAGCATCAGACAATGATTTGAAATTGGTTACACGGACCTTCATTCAAAAAATAGAAAGAAGAAGAGCAGAAAACTCATGAAGCAATATGCACTTTTGCATAAGCCATTATCTTCACTTCTTTCTCAGTGATAAGATATACTAGAGTATAAGTCCATGCATTAAAGAATTTTTTGCAGATGAAATGAATGGAAGCACATCAGACCTTACCAGAGGGTTTTGCTGCCTCCAAGATGGTTCAATTACAGCAATATAATTGTTTCTTACAGCAGTTTTCTCAGGTCTCAACGACTTGAAACTCCTAACTGCTACATAAGAAAGCCAACGATCACTTTAGGAATAGTGAAACTGATTTCTTATCTACATATTGAAACTCAATGACAGATATCACCTCATAGCATAAGTAAGATTCAAGAGCTAACGGTTTCTTATTTCAACCATTTGATTCGGGGACATAGTAATTATGTCAGTCCGTCTTGGGATCTGGATATGGATCATTAGCTTAGGATAGTTCTTGTTTAAACTTCAATAGGCTTCTGTCAGCTTTAGTTGAGATATTCTAC
This sequence comes from Chamaecrista fasciculata, assembly GCA_003254925.1. Taxonomy (NCBI): domain Eukaryota; kingdom Viridiplantae; phylum Streptophyta; class Magnoliopsida; order Fabales; family Fabaceae; genus Chamaecrista; species Chamaecrista fasciculata. The sequence goes on from QANZ01046495.1 coordinate 198,982, forward strand.
AGGTCCAGTTAAATAAGCATTTGGTTAATTGTTTAATATAAGTCAGGGACTCCCTGTTTTAGGCAATCCTGGTTATACTATGATGCTGCCTCTCATCAGATTCAGATCTTATTCTGTTCTATAGGTTTTAGTTATGGGTTTAATAGGAGTATGCATTAGACCTTTGAAATAGATGCATTAGACACAAAATCCTTGTATTATTAGCAATAGGAAACATTATTTTCATAATTAATTACATATATATTTATGATATATCAGTGTCATTTAGTTCTCTTCCACGTTAACACTGATATTACTTTGTGATGATATCAAATCCTAGGCGAGAGGCATAAGAAACTCAATGGATGAAATCTAAAAATTCTTTCTCCTCTTCTTCTTGTTAAAATTGTAAAATAAAATTTTCTTCATTTATGGCCATAATTCAATTATTATAAAGTTTACATTAAAAAAAGCATCTCGGAAGTTTCTTCATTATTTATTTGATATAATACAAAACTTTGGTCAAAATCACCAGAGATTATACCAAGCATTGACTGCATTAAATTCAATCATTGTCTAACCTGAGATAAAGTTTGAATTCAAAGGGGAGAAGATTAAGATAAAACTATGAATGCTTAAGGACTAATGTTTGACAGCATGTGAATTGAGTAGAAGGCCTTACCTTTCATATTTCCTTGTCGGAGTTTAGCTTTCACGTTATAAACATGCTTTGGGGTCGATAAAAGCTCTGGATTGCCTTGTCTCAGTGTCTTTAGGATTTGTCGAGGTTTCAACCCAGCTTCTGTCAATTCTTTTATAAGGGAAACTTCCCTCTCCGTGAAGCGACGAGCAGAAGGATGTTCTGACATGTTCTTCAATGGTTCATGATTATGTATTCCATTTTTTATGGTCAGTACCCACAAGCCATCATCCTTCTTACCGACAGCTTCAAAAGGGCAATTTGTTAGACGAGAACCAGTTTTTCTTCTGCGGCCATGTTCAGCAGAAGACTCCTCAGCCGATTTTCGCCTATTACGATAAACACCTCCCCTGTCACAGCCGAGGACAACTATTTTATCCCTCTTAGATTGTTTAATAGTGACAACATATCCCTGGGATACAGCAAATTCCCCAACATGTTGGATGAGCTCTTCACGATTCACAAAAGTGCCAGGTGGCGGTGGAAGCATCTGTGGGGTTTCATCCAACTCTGTACTGCTTTGAACATCCATCATTTATTATTATATAGATGGCACCATTATGAAATGAAAGTTGTTATTTACATATTGTCCACATTCCCACTGATTAAGCAAATGATCCTCATATTTAATTTCTATTATTTATAAAAAAAACTCAAAGAAAAGATGCCATTCTAATTTAGTTCCCATTATCCAAATCATTCGCAACTCTCTTGGCCTGTATCAAGAATATGGAAGAACCTGACAGCAGGAAATATATAATTACTTCATATGACAGCATGAAATTCCCGCAGCAACGTTTTGTTTCCAGGGAAGAAACTGGGGTCACATCCTTTCTTCCCTGTCCCGTAAAATATTTTAGTTGTTGAAGACACAACTCCTTGTAAACTGATCAGGATATAACATCATCATCAAGCCAACCTCTCTCACCACCTTTCTTAACCCACAGTGATGCACTCCGTCTAATGAGTCTACAAAGAAACACAACCATCACATGCCAGCTATTAGCATATCACAAAGTTTCCATTGAGTTTCATTCCTTTTAAACTTTCGCAATGTTAATAGGACATTTAGTTGGATGGAATGGATAAGAACAAAAAGAATTGAGTTCTGAAATAGAAACCAAACTAGAGTCACCCGATTCAAACTGTCATAACTCATAAGCATCTTAACGAACGGAAATGAACTGTCCAGCTATAAGCGCTAAGGCAATAGAAATCAAAGCTAAGACCCATAATCCACGGATTCCACTACAAAGTATTTCATCAATAAATGCGATACATACAGTAAGAAACTGAAATAAAGAAGATTAATACACGGAGACACGAAAATAATAACATCGAACATTCAATCGTTTTTTGTGTTTCCGCGAAACAAAAGACAGCAAAACAGTAAAACGGAGCCAAGAGAGGCTAACCGGAGACAGACGGCGATCGGTGAGTGCGACGGAAGATAAGCTCCGGCGAGAGGCCGGGATCACTGTACAGTCTGAGAGTGAAAATCGAAAGCAACTCCGGGAGCAGGTGGCAACGACAGTTGTGAATGCATCAGAAAATAAGGGGACTGTTTGGCGTAGCGCGAAATGGAGATGAAATACGTGGAAAGCTCAAAGTCCTGGGGAAATTGTGGGCCAAACACGGCATTACGTGAAGCATACTCCCAAACGCTGCGTTTGTTTTTTAATAAAAGAAGGCTAAAATGCACTTTTGATCCCATAACTTATGCTCAAGTCTCAATTTGATTCCATAACTTTTTTTGTTGCATTTTTTGTCCCATATTTTTTGCTCAAGTTGTAGATTTGGTCCCGTGTTGCGCTTTTGGTCCCATATCTTTGGGTCTGGTCGCAAAAATAGTCTCATATCTTTTGATTAGGTTGCAGAATTAGTCCTGTATCTTTGAATAAAAACTCATTTGTCAGTCCCACTAGATCCAACGATATGGGATCAATTCTGCAACTGAACCAAAGATACGGGATCAATTCTACAATCAAACCCAAAGATATGGGACCATAAGTGCAACACGGGACCAAATATGCAACTTGAGCAAAACATACGGGACAAAAAATGCAACAAAAGAAGTTATGGGACCAAATTGAGACTTGAACAAAAATTATAAGACCAAAAATGTAGTTTGACAATAAAACAAAATAAGATCCATTATTTTTTTATTTTAAGTCTTATATATGTACATTCAATGATTCAATCATTTGAAAAAGGCAAAAGTATTCATTTCGTCCCCAAACTTTACATTTGCTATCAATTTTGTCCCCAATCTTTATTTGCTGTCAATTTCGTCCCCAAACTTTACACATGCTGTCAATTTCGTCGCCAATATTTTTTTTCTGTCAATTTCGTCCATAATCTTTCACATTTTGGTCAATTTTATCCTTTACTCTTACTTTAGCCAAATATTAACGACAAAATCTATGTGGCTAACGATATATAATGTAAAATTAATAGAAAAAGAAACTCAAATCCTAATATAGATTCAAAAACAGGATGCAGTCTGTTGTTAATTTATTAAAAGAAGTTAGCCGAAGGATAAAATTGACGAAAATGTGAAAGATCGGAGACGAAATTGACAGTTGATGTAAAATTTGGGGACGAAATTGACAGCAAAAAAAGATTGGGGATGAAAATGACAGTTTGTTTAAAGTTTGGGGACGAAGTTGACAGCAAAAAAAGTTTGGGGACGAAATTGACAGTTAGTGTAAAGTTTGGGGACGAAATTAGTACTTTTGCCAAAAAAAAAGAACAACATAAGTTTTAAGTATTTGAGAATGATAATATTAAATTGAGTAAATTACATAGAAGGTCCCTGTAGTTTGACCCATTTACAGAAAGGGTCCTTGTGGTTTAAAAGGTGGCAAATAAAGGTCTATAGTTAACTCTGTTAACAAAAAGGGTCCAAGGAAGTATTTGTCATCTAAAACTAACGGAATTAGGATAATGTGCAGCTCACGTGGCCCATTTTCACATACGTAATCCCTAATTTCTCCTCCATTATGCAGAAATCAAACCTTATCTCCATATCCTCGCGAACCCTAACTCCCATTCTCGCCATTTTCTTCCATTCTCAAACTCTAATCCTCATAATTAGGGATTGAGTATGTGGAAATGGGTCATGTGAGTTGCATATTGCCCTAATTCTGTTAGTTTTGGATGAAAAATACCTCCTGAGACCCTTTTTGTTAACGGAGCAAACCACATGTTCTTATTGCCACTTTTTAAACCACATAGACCCTTTCTGTAAATGAGACAAATTACAAGGACCTTCTGTGTAATTTATTCTACAAGATAAAGGAGAAATAGAAGATGATGTAATTCAAGCAAAGTGAACGAAATGGAGGAAAACTTTAAGAATTAGTTATGACAGGCTAGTACCACTTAACCTAAAAGGAAAATTTTGTGGCACAACTATAAGACTTGCTTTATTGTACGATACTAAGTGTTGCACAATAAAGAGATCAACGTGACTGAGATGAGAATAATGTTAGATGAATGGTCATATACTACAAAGGATAAGATTAAGAATGTGTGTATCAGAGAGGCAGTCGGGATGACGCCTATCATAAAAAAAGTTAATTTGACCCTGAAATAAATAATCCACTTTTAAGAATCGATTTGATCTTGTTTATTGATGACCTCAATTAGATAGAGAAATGACTCATAAAAAACAACATGTAACTTTAGACTAAGGGTGTACACGAGCCGGGTCAGGTTTTGGCCACGCCCGAGACCTGGTCCGGTCAGAACCCTGGTCAGGCCGGGCTGGGCCACTCAGTCCAATCAAGCCCAACCGGGCCAATTTTTTTATATTTATTTATTTAAAGGGTAAATTACAAAAATGTATATGTGGTTTGACCCGATTTCACATCAATGTTGTGTGGTTTAAAAAGTCTCACTTTGGGTACCTGAGATATGTGTCGTCTAGCAACTAGGGTACATGTGTTTTTGTTCTGTTAATTTTAATAGAAAATGATGACGTGGCGCAATCTTAGCCATCGATTTCCAATGTATCTTAGCCGTCGATTTCTATTGCATCTTAACTGTTGGTTTCTCTTGCATCTTAGTCGTTGATTTCCACTCAAAGGTTAAAATCTCATTTTTGGTTTTCAAACTATGGAATAAGTTTCATTTTGGTCATAAAAGCTATTTTTTGTTTCATTTTTGTCCTCAAACTTTCACATTTTTTTTTGTTTTGATCTCCAAAATGTGAATTTATCACAATTTTAACCGCTATTTTTAGTTCAATCACAAATTTATCTCCAATTTATAATTAAGAATCTTGAAGATCTTTGCTCCATTAAAGATCAATCTCAACTCCAGGTTAGTGATTTCGTCTCCCATATTTCGGATTTATTTGTTGGAGATTGTGCCCTAGGGCCAATCATTTTATAAATATG
>QANZ01046507.1:0-23448 GCA_003254925.1 Chamaecrista fasciculata
TATTTTTGCTTCCGCTGCCTTAGGCGCCTAGGATTCCCAACAAGTTTTTGGTTAACTTAGGTGAAGTTGAGAAGGCCAATCACACACACACACTTGGAATTTGCTTTGAAATTACCTTATCGTTAATTTTTCTGATTGTTATTAGAAAGGTAAAGGAATGTGCTGATAAATAGTCTTGTATTCGATCTAATGTGCTTGGGCTGCCACCATGAGTGTTCTTGTGTTGTGTTTCGTCTTTCTTTGTTTTTTTTATGTTTTCGTTCTTTGTTTGGAGCTTTGCTCGAGAACGAGCAAAAGTTCAAGTTTGGGGGTGTGATAACTCTAATAATTTAGAGTTATTTAGTTCTAATCTCGGGTCATCTCAGGGCTTATATCCATGTTTTATTTGTTAATGAAGCTTAATAAGTGAGTATTTAGTGTTTTATTAGTTATATATGTTTATTTTTTAGTTTTAAGTTTTAGTTTGTTTAGTTTGGTTTATTTTCGTTTTATATTGTTCAAGTTAACCAACGATTTCGGGCACCAAATTTATTGAGTTTTTAATGTTTCAGGACCTTGAATCGAAGCTTAAAATGTCCAGAAGATGTTGAGAGGTTCGGGGTTCTTCGTATGAAGCGATTCGGAGCCGAAACGAAGATTTTAGTGTTGCTGAGATATTCTGCTTGCCTAGGCGCCCATTTGAGAGCCTAGGCGCCCTGCCCTGTGCTAGCTAGGATTAATGAAGTCAGCTCGCCTAGGCGGGGTGCAGCTCGCCTATGCGAGTCGTGGACAGCAGATTTGCGTTTTTAGGGCAGATTCAGCTTAGTTTTGAAGTGGGGACTAAATGAGACATAGGAGAACACCCCTAGAGCTGAAGGGAGGTGCGAAATTGCTTGGGGAGCTTGGATTCTCACTTGGAAGCATCAATTTTGTTGGATTTGGGTGGAGAAAGTGAAGATTGGGGTTTCACTCTTAGGGTTCTTCCTCTTTTCTTCTTCTTTCATTCAATATGGTTGTTGATTTCGTTTTTGTGAAAATGTTAGGCTAGTTTTCATATTCTCTAGGATTAGAACTTCTTAGCAATGTAGATTAACTAATTGTTTATTTTGATTATGGATGTTTTTGATGTTAAAGTTCAATTAATGAGTATTATGTTTTCTCCTTCTTTGTGTGGCCACCAATGTTGGGGATTCTTATGAATTGCTTTGATTTATGCTTGAAAGAGATTAATTAAAGCTAACTCTTGCATTGATTGCCTCTAGATTTCATTTTCTAGTGGAATTTGTTAATAGGATAGAGATATACCTATTAGCCTAGGGGAACCCAATTGAACTTGAACTTAATGCATTGATATAGTTGGTTCACCATAGAAATATAGGTGAGTTAATTAGATTCAATATAGGCTTGTAATTGACTGAAAGGTAATTATAGGTGATTAAGAGTTCAGGGTTAGCTTTGCCATTATCGTAAATCCATAATCAAGTAGTTAATTAGTTAAGTGAAATTGCTAAGAAGGAACAATCCTAGGGAAGTCTTTTACACTTGAATTCTAGGAAGTTCTTTCGGTGTTCAATTTGGAACCTGTTTATTGCATTTTAGTTTTATTTAATTGAAACTTCTATTGGTATTTGTTGCTTAGCTTAAATGAACCGCTATAGCCTGTGTTTAGAGTGAATTCACAAGTAATTTCTCGGTGGGACGATACCCGGTGCTTAAGCTTTTATATTACTTCGGTAGTGTACGCTTGCACTTGGGTTTTATAAATTTAAAACTTGCTTTAAAAAGAAATAACCCAACAGAAACCTAGAAAAAGGTGTAGTTAATATAGTCGTTATCATGAACTAATCATCTCTAATAATAACAAGGCCAAATCCTCAAGTTGGTTCTTTATGTATAGGGTGGATTTCAAATTGGTCTCCTATGTTTTTTTTTGTTTCAGATGGCTCCTACATGTTTTTTTAATTTCTCAATTTGGTCTCAAGATATACTGAATTTAGTCATATCTCTCTCATTTTAAATTTGAATACGATGAATCCAAAGTTACGTGTTTCTTTTGACAAGTACTTTGGAAGGGGTATAAGATAGATCAGATCGAACATCGTAAGATCCTATGAATTTTTTTAAAAATATTATATAAATAATTAAATAAAATTACTAATATATATATAGATATATAAATAGATTAAATGTCCATAAATTCATTCTACAACATATATTAAGATCCTTATCCAACATCATAAATTTATAGTTTTATCATATAATTAACTATCTATCAAAATGTCAAAATGTTCATCGTAAATAGAGTCTTAAGCTAACAAACAAAACAATTTCATGAATCGAAATATCCAACAAGATAACAACCAACATAAACAAACATAAATAACAAATCACCCATCTAGACTTAAAAAATGCAGCATATCTGACATCCAAAAAAAAAGATTGATATCTCAAAAAATGTAGTTTTAGACTTCAATTTTTTTTTTTAGAAAACGATCTTAACGTTCTTACGTGTAAGATAGCAATCCTAAACCGATCTTACCCAAAATGATCCTAAGCACGATCTTACAAGAAAATAGCCTGAGAAATCTTAAGATCGTATGATCTTACTAGCGATCTTGACAACACTGCCCTCTACTACAAATTAGAATTTCCATATATATATTTTTTAAAAAACCAAAGGACCAAAATGCAAAATGACATCATATTAGTAAAAGAGATTGTCTTCAACCTCAAATCGGGTCAAATGACCCAACTTGTAAACTAGGTGGACTCGGTGGTCCAACTCACCAAAAATGGCATTTTCTGACTGCGTTTCAAGTTGTTCAAGCAATGAACGGTGTTGTTTGGGTGAGATAATGGGATATCTAATCTCAAATTTGGTTAAACGTATTCAAATTCAGATCCGCCAATAACTTTAAACCTTTGAACTAACACAATGAACTTCAAATTTCTAGTAAAAAGGGTATTTATCATGAAATTGGTTTGCAAAAAATGTTTCTTAGATTATTAAAACAAGATCTCAAAGAATTGAGCAAAAAGTTGCGTATTTTTACTGTCACAAGCGTGACACGTGACACGTGATAGGCGTCGTTAATATTTTATAAAGCAAAACCACATGGCTTCAAGGTGTTAACGAAACAAATTAAATCACAGGACACTTGATTGATCAAAACTTTTGAATCACAAAAGCACCAAATTGTAAACGGGTCAAATCACAATTAATCTTTCTGTAATTTATCCTAATATACGTGATGATATGATTACAGACATATTTAGAGAGATTGTAATAGGTTAAATAATATAGAGTTGATGATATCATTTTGTTCCTTGAACAAATAATTAAGACACAACTCAACCTTTATCTCATCTAAGTTACGATCTTGTTGCTTTAGTAGTTTTCTCTTTGGTCTTCTAATTTCCAAAAGATTGATCGATCGTGGTGAAATCTCTCTAGAAGTATTATGATCACATAGAAAGTCCATGCATGCATTTGACAAAATAGAAAAGTAGAAGCTAGTCGATTTTTCGTAATTAATATATATATATACTTGGCAAAGCAAATTAGTCAATCATTAAAAAATTATATGTAACCGATGTTTGATGTTTTCTATGTATAAGTCATCATTATAAAATACAATTATGGGTTTGTGTAACAGATGGAGGTATCTTAATAAATTCTTTATCTCTATCTCTCTCAAAAAACAATATATATATATATATATATATATATTAATGCATGCAAAATTATTCTCGTTTCTATTAAAGGTCATCAATGGCTTACTAAAATCTGAGATTATTATTGGACCTTTTTCACGAGTCATTTAGATCAGTTGTGGAAAATTAAAGCATCAATTGATTCAATTCACTTTTGTTAATTCTTAAAGCAACATTAATTGATATTTAATTAGACATATGAATAGTATGAAGATCGTAAGGGGGAATCACTATTATTAGGCCAAAACCTCAAATTGATCTCCAATATATGAGGTGGATTTCAAATTGGTCCCTTATATTTCATTGTTTCATATTGGTTTTACATATTTTTATAATTTCTCAAATTAGTTTAAAACATATTTTTGAGACATGATTTGACCTCATATGCTAATGATTCCAACTAGATAGAGAAAAAACTCTTCAAGAGTCAGCACATAGTTTCAAACTTGTCGTATTCAAATTTGAAATGAAAGAGATATGACCAACTTTGTTTGTTTAATCGTAAAATGAGTAACTCACTTTTCATGCTTGATTTGACTTCATTTGTTAACGGTATTAAAGTACTCGTCAAAAGAATTTTGTAACTCTAACTTCGTTTCATTTAAACTAATTAAAACGAGAGAGATATGACCATATTTAATATTTTTTAGATCAATTTGAAAAATTATTAAATAATGTATGACTAATTTAAAATGAATGAAACATAAGGGACCAATTTGAGGTTTTAGCCTTATATAAGAGGAGGCAGAGCACGTTGAAGAAATTCAATTGTTCTAAATGAAAAAACTTAACTTTTTTTTTTTTTTCTCTTTCTCTGATTTTTCAAAGATATAGTGACCAATATAATATAGAATACAAACATGTTTTAGTGATCACTATAATGTTGGAAAATGAAAAAGTGTATATGCCATTTTTCCTTAGTGTTTCCTAGCTAGTCTCACCTGATCCAGCAGGCCTAAATGGCAGAGCGTGCCCTCGATTTAGCAGACTACAAGCCCACCAGGTGGATCGCTTGGGCATGAACGCCCTGTACCTCACCATCAGGTGTGGACGCCCACAATCACGAGGGGTGTGGGCGCCCACGCGTCAACAAATACGGAAATATTCCCTGAATCAGTCAAGAGCCAATTAAGGATCGGCCAAATCCTCTGTCAATCAAGGCAGATCACTCTGGGATCCTTTCCCTTGATAACGCCTTGGCCATCAAGGAACCTTTCACAGGAAAGGAAATTACGTAGGAGCAAAGGATCATAATCAGATCGGTCAGGATTACAATCAAACATCCAGACATTTATGGCAAGATCACAACTGATTGCCCTCTGTATAAAAGGTTAACCCTTCACGCTGGAAAAAGGTACGCTCTCTACTCAGTCAATTGAGATTATTGAGCTCATATCCCTTACTAACTTAAGCATCGGAGGTGAATCGCAAGGCCATCCCTGTGCGTTCATTGACTTGCAGGTGAGTTCTGACCCAGAGTTGCCTCATCGAACCAGGTAATGACCCTCGGCCAGAACCAAGTTCATCAAGCACGTTGAAGAAATTCAATTGTTCTAAATGAAAAAACTTAACTTTTTTTTTCTCTTTCTCTGATTTTTCAAAGATATAGTGACCAATATAATATAGAATACAAACATGTTTTAGTAGTGATCATTATAATGTTGGAAAATGAAAAAGTGTATATGCCAATTTTTCCTTCGTGTTTCCTAGCTAGTCTCACCTGAAAGTTTTATAATGTAAAGAAATATTACATTTGTTTTGTAATTAATTAGTAGTACCCGCCATATATTGTAAGAAAGAGAACGTCAATTTCAATTTTAAAGAATAATGGCCAAAAAATTAATTTTAAAGAATAAAGAGTCCATAATACTTTAGATTGTGTTCGGTTCCAACAAATTATATATTAATTTTAAGTTTTATTTTTAGAATTTATATTTTATTTTAATATTTTAAAAACATTATTTAACAAAACTAAAATTTTATTCATATTTTTTCTGAAAATAAGAAAATTTAATCTAATTCATTTTTTCCATACTGGTTGATGGTTGGAACCATTCTAATTTTTACAACATGACTGAAATGGACTAAATGGGTATGGAATTAATTTCCAAGTCATTTATTATTGTATATATTTATTTGAATACATCTATAATTAATCAACCATTTTTAACGAAAGAAAAATAAGATAAAATCTAGGTCAAACGATTATTTTGGTGCTAAATATATGGCTTAATGTTCATTTTAGTCCATCAAAATGTTTAAATTGGTCCTAAATGTTGGCAAAACGTTTCATGGTGGTCCTAAATATTGTTAAATATTTCATTTTAGTCACAAACTATTGAATTTAGTCATATTTCTCTCGTCTCTCCTTTCAAGTTCAAAAGAGTTGTTAAGAAGAACTCATAGCTCTGAATTTGTCACATTTGAATTTGAAACGAGAGAGATATGATCAATTTTAATGTGTTTGTTTGCCATAAAACGAGCGATCTACTTTTAAGACTAATTTGACTTCGTCCGCTGACGGCCCCAACTGGATAGAGAAAGTACTATTTGAGAACAATATGTAGCTCTAAACTCGTCATGTTTAAACTTGAAATAAGTCATATTCAATAGTTTGATATCAAAATGAAATATCTTGCCAATATTTAAAACTAAAATGAACGACATACATTTAGGACCAAAGTCACCCTTTAACCTAAAATCTATATGAGATATAGAAGTATGTATAAAATATTCGTGCATAATTCTCCAATTTTTTTTAAATAATTAAAAAAAAACCTAAAATTGTTGTAAAGGACAAACACCTATAGGGGTGTTAAAACCGGACCAAACCAAACCGAAGCAAAACCGATCAATTGAGCAGTTTGGTTTGGTTAAAAATGCATAAAAATTGGATAGTTTGGTTCGGTTAACAATTTAAACATACAATTAACCGAACCGACCGCTAGTATTTATATATAGCTATTTTTACTTATATTGTGTTATATGCGATTACATTTCATAAAAAAAATTATTAATTTTTTATCATCATTTGATTTTATTATATTTTTTTATTATGTTATCTTATTGAATCATAAAATTTGTTTTATCTTAGACAACAATTAACAACTATTCTTTGTTATACAATTTTATTCTCTCAAATCTCTAATCTCATTTACTATTTTTTTATCTATTCAATAAATTAGACTTATTACTCCAAAACACTAATTTTTTCTCTCTAATTTTATAATTAATTAAAAAAACAACCAATAAACTTGTTAACCGCCCAAACTACCTATTTATTGGTTTAGTTTGGTTTGGTTAAACAAATTATATTTAACTTACCTATTTATTGGTTTAGTTTGGTTTGGTTAAACAAATTATATTTAACTGCTTGGTTAAATGTGAGCGATTTAATTAAAAATTTAGTTCCAAACCACTTAAGGAAGATCCAAACACCAATTAAGCTAAAAATAAAATAATATTTCTACACGTGACCACAAGCATTCAATTAAAAACGAAGGTTCTTGATCTTGACTCTTACACCTGCCGCCAGCAGCCCAGAAAAGTTATAAAATATTCTTAATATTAAAATTATTAATTAATTATTGTTTCGATGGACTTCATTGTACACGTTGTCTTTTTTCTAGTGTGTTTTCGAAGAGACATGATCTGATTATGTGTGTGGTACGAACTTGATGATCTGTGCACATTAAAACGAATATATTAAAATGCATACATTATTGTGAGAAGAACATTTTATAAATTAAATGTAACTAATGATAATTGAGACAAATTAAATATATATTTAGAGAGAAAAGAAGTAAAAGGCATATATATAGAATAAGACTTAACTCGTTGCACGAGTCATTATATTTAATATAGGGTAAATTCCACTTTGGTACCCTGTTCTTTCAAAAGTGACACTTTGATACCCTGTTCTTTTAAAAATGTCATTTTGGTACCCTGTTCTTTCAGAAGTGACATTTTGGTACTCTGTTCTTTAGACCAAGTGACACTTTGGTACCCTAAAAAAGATAGAATAGGGTAACAAATAGTGAAAGAACAAGGTACCAAAGTGTCACTTGGTCCAAAGAACATGGTACCAAAATGTCACTTTTGAAAGAATAGGGTACCAAAATGATATTTTTGAAAAAACAGGGTACCAAAGTATCACTTTTGAAAGAACAGGGTACTAAAGTGGAATTAGTCTATAGAACAGGGTACTAAAATGAAATTTACCCTTAATATATGATTGTGTGGAAATAAATACATGTAGCTAGCTTGAGGTTGCTTTGTTTGAATAGTATTATTATTATTCATTCATGTGATGGTATCTACATATATAGAATATTACTATCATAGAACATGTTCTATTATTCTTTCTTTAGTTTAATTACTAGTTTTAAGTATCAAATTCACCCAACACTTCAATATAATTGTGTTATCTTTAAATGATTTTATTATTATTATTTTTACTATCTTTGAAACGATAATATAGATTTTTTTTTTGGTACTAAAAAGTTTAGAACTAAGAGAACTTGATCATTGAATATTTTGAATTTTGATAAATTGATTTTATCATATTAAGTCCAATCATAGTATTATTTTTGTTGTTGTTTATAATATGTAGACAATGGACTAAATTTTGTACAAAGCTTATGCATGATATTAGGGGTATTTTTTGGCAGTGTTAAATAAATTTTTTGATCAAACTGTTTATGTTGATTTGAAGAAATTTTTAATTAAACGGTTAAAAATAATTTAATAAAATAGTGGTTTGAATGGTTCGGTTGAATGATTTAAAAATATATTTCTTATTTTTTTTATTAAGCAATAATAAAATTAAAAAGAAAAGAAGTATTTACAAATAATGAGTTAAAATTAAGGATTGAAGGAGACAATCAAAATTCAAATTAGGTATTTGATATTTCATATTCAATAGAAAAAAATAGTAAAGAATGAGAATAGTAGTTAGTCAATGACTAAAATGAAATATTTTTATGAGACAATAAAATATCATAATAAAAGATATATTTCATTGCATGTTAATCAAAGAAAAAAAGAAAAATTTTTGTGTTAAATACTTAAATACAATCCTTTATAATAAATTAAAGCAATATATATATATATGCAATTTAATTTTCTTTTATAAATTTGTGTCTTTCATCAAAAGAAATATATAGAATCTTGAAAATTTAACTTTTCTTTTTTCTAAAATATAATATGTTAGAAAAATAGTATAGGCTTTGATAGTGTAATCATTGTCCTTAAGAGAATTAAGACCCCACTATTCGTTTGCTGTTGGATTTTATGACATATTTCTTTCAGGATTTACAAAGCTTGATATTATAGCCAGAAAACCAAAATATCTTCTGAACACAATTTAGAAAGGAAAAGTTGAAGGTTAGATCTCTTGGTTGATTAACTGTGTGGGAGAAGATGCGCTATTTATAGAGGAAAAATTGAAGAGGTACAACATTTCAAATTCCTACACTCATATCTTTCCATTTTTAAACTTAATGACTAGTTATAACCTCTTAGAATGACCATTCATGTCCCTTGAAATAAACAATTATAACCTTTCATATATAGACAATCATGTCCCTTCACATTCACAAAATTGATTAACCATTAATACATGACTGTTCACATACATGCAATCTTCTCAACCTTTCAACTTATCCGATGTGAGACTTTAATTACTAATTATTCCAACACAAGATAACCGTATTAAGAAATATTATAAGTCTCTTGATTATAATATTTGTTAACAAACTAAAATAGGTTTTACCTTACTTTGCTAGAGAAATGTAAGTGAGAGCGCTTTACAAGAAGACCTGTAACAAGTTCATAGAGAAATTACAAAGAAGATACTCTATGCTCAAGTTAAAGAGAAATAAAACACTAAGGCTCCGTTTGGTAAGGTTGGAGGTATGTAAAGGAAAGGGTTTTACAAGGGAAAAATTGTGAGGGAAAGGAAAAGTAGTTGAGGGAATGTAAAGTAGGTAAAAATTGAAAGTGTTTGGTATAAAATGATAGGGGAGGGAAAGTAAAATAGATATAGNGGAGATGGGATGGGAATGAGAGGGGCAAATTAGGAATTCTACCATAATTCCCTAGGTAGACTTGGATTACATCGGAAATGTGAAGTAAAGAAAAATTGCCTATGTAATGTAAAGCCCTTTACATTGTAATCCACTTTACATAACTCAAATTACCATACCAAACACATGAAAATCTTGAACTTTGTGCCCTTTTACAATGTAAAAGTGTTTGGTGGTGTACCAAACGGAGCCTAAGAGTGAATGAGAGTGAAAAGAATACTAGCTAACTTTTTTTAAAAGTTGCTAAAAGATATATATGGAGATATACTTAAGGGAGAATCACTTGAGTAGAATGAAACATGGGCTTGAGATTTTGGGATGTGCATCCCAAAAATCTCAAGATACATAATCAAGTGAGTTAGTGAATTGTTGTTATTGATAGTTGAGTTAATAACTGTAGAGAGACTTAATTCATTCTAAAAAATTCTCAAAGGGAGATAGTTGCTTAGTATATATATAGAGTTAGAAGGCCTTTTAAGTAGGTGATGTAGGACTTCAACATGCACGTGAAGCCAACGGATTATTCCCGGGGCAGCTCATAGTAAAACTCATGAATCTCACATCTCCCCAGATTCTGATACCATGGAAAAATACCTAACTCACCCCAAAAAAGGAAGATGGTTGCCTAATATATATATAGAGTTAGAATGTCCTTTAACTAAGCAATGTGAGACTTCAACAATAACCTAGTCTCTAATATTTATTATAAATATATATTACATCTAACCCATGATTAAAAGAAAATAACTTTTTATGCTAATTTTTTTGTTTTGGGTGATTTTCGACTTCGTTCCCATTTTTCCATCCAAGTCAAAAAGGTCCACCTTGGTGATAATTAAGAGGCATCTTCTAGTTCTTCCTTTTGGTATAATAGCTTTCATTACTCCTACACGCCACTAAAGGGTAGAGCAGTAGAATCTAAGAGAGAGTAGTAAATGTGTAAAATGAGCTAAGCATGGCTTCATTGTAATGTAGAAGTGTCTCTTCCTTTTTTTGTTACAAATATGATAAAGCCTCTAATTTCCTTCTTTAGCATACAAAAAAAAACTCATGGTTTGAGAATTAGTGCCCAAAAAGAAAAAACCAAAGAAGACAAGCAAAACCTAGATGTGCAATAAACTTTGTCCATATATACTTGTACGTGGACACCAATTGATTGTAAGTTTCTCCAACTTCTGTAAGAGATTGAGAGAGGTTTTAAAAATATAGGGCCCTATGTTTTATTGAATAAATAATTAAATTGATGTACTTAATAAAATGAAATTACTTCTATAATATAATAAATTAATAATCACTAGTGTATGATAAATCAAGGCTTTAGATCCGGTTTTCCGGTAGAACTTTGGCATGGAATATGTATTATTTTCTTCTTCTCTTTAGGTCTCTCAATGTCTAGAGCCAGCGTAAGGTTATCTTTGTATTGTTGTCTTCTAAGGTTTTCCCTTGTACTCTGACCAAAAAAATAAATTAAGGCTTGATAATCAAGATCATAATGTCATAATAATTAAATGATTCTATGATTTTATAATTAGTTCTATATTTCACAAAACCTTATGGATTAAAATACGCTATATTTAAAATTGATATTTTGATACTATATATATATATATTAATCAGATTATATATATAGTTGATGAAAAAAAAGTAATTTTTTTGTGATTTATTATTAGGTCAAAGTAATTATCAAATGTAAGTAGTAAAGTGCTTGGTATGTGATGATGTGAGTAGTGTGGAACACAAGAATAGGTAATTTGAGAATGAAGTATATATATACACGCACGTACACATACATATACATATACATATACATATACATATACATATACATATACATATATATTATTATTTATAAGAAGGGTTAGAAGAAAATGTGAGATGTGGACTTATGAGGCTTTTGATAGACATGTCACAACCAAAGAGGGACGTTGGGTATAGTACAAATAAATATGTACAATATTATTATTATTACAATCTTTGATGGGGGGCCTTGTGTACCTCTATTCCTCCACTCATTTCTCCATCAACCATCCTCCTTGCTACTTTCAAAATTAAGTTCGTAAATATAAAATTATACATATTTTTGTTAAACTATGAGTTTCTCCACGACCCTATCCATATGTATAACAATTTAGACAAAGACTAATTTCAACTTTAAAGCTCAATTTTAATCTCTCAACTTAAAATACAATTATTTATGCACCAAACACTTGTTGATAATATAAATGATATTGACTTTGGCATAAAAAGTATTACACGATGAGCACGAGAAAAGAAAATTAGTCATTACTAATTAGTCATTACTATATATATATATATATATATATTACATTGGAATTTTAAATAGTGTTCAACATTATTAGGACAAAAATCTAAAACTAAATAGAATGAACTAAAAATGTATTTTTACTGTTTTTATGATAAATTCAAAAACTATATAAATAGTGTTAATTATGGAGACTTTAATAATTTCATTAAATTCTCTTAAAATTTATAGAAAATCATTGACTTAGTGTATATTTATTTATGTGTCAATGTTAACTAACTAATAATAACTATATAATATATATATTAAACAAAATATATTATAAAGAATTTTATATTTTAAGATAGTTGTATTATATCTCTAATTATTTTACCTCCTAATAAAATATACTTTCATAATATTCAAATTATACATCTTTGAAGTAAATAATTAATATCCGGAATATAGAGACAATTTCATTTCATTACATAAAGCAAGTCCAACTTTCACTGCAAATATTTACCTTTAGGCTTTAACACACATTCCACGACAATTTCATTAACATTTCATTTCATAATAACCACAACCAAAAGTCAAAATATTATTTAATTATCTCTATTTCATTTCATTATCAATTACCAATTCTACCCCTATACAATTTTCAAAAACCCATATAATATTTCAACTAACCACAATCATTACATATCCTTTTACATAATTTTACATCCTATTTTTTTCATTACATCTTAAACAATCCAAACATCATTTATCATTATATTTTCATTACATAATTTTCTCGTTACCATTTCATTACATAAAATCATCATTTCATTACATACTTATTTCCCAAGCACACCCTATATACTGTATATTGTATATGTAATATGAATGTAGACCATAAAGTGTAGAGTAAGTAGTCAATGTAGTATGTCTCTGTCTGTGGTGAAGGAGTTGAATAGAATAAGAAATTTTGATACGGGAAATCTGATATTTTTAAAATACTGAAATCTTAAATTGTTAAATTATTCCAAATACATTTATAAAATAAACAACTAACAATATTGAATTTCTCAGGCAAAAAAAAAACAATATTGAATTTCTAAATATCATATCATATAGTAAAAGAACCAACACACACACAGAAATACACAATGCAAATCAAATGGTACAATATTTTATTTAAAAAATGTGGGAATATCTCCTCGCTACAAAAAGCCTACCTATCTTCCCTCTCTTCCTTACTTCACTCACACATTTCTCCTTTTTCTCTCTCTCTCTCTCTACAATGTCAGAAACAGAACACACTTTCTCTGCTTCCTCTGAATCTCCTTCTTCTCCTTCTTCTTCTTCTTCTTCTTCTTCTTCTTCTTCTTCTTCTTCTTCGTCTTCTTCTTCTGAATTATCAAAATCCGAGAAACCTGAGACTCGTAAGAGACCCAGAGATAATTCGAAGCACGCATCATCATCCTTCCATGGCGTCCGAATGCGAAGCTGGGGAAAATGGGTTTCTGAAATCCGCGAGCCTCGCAAGAAATCACGAATCTGGCTCGGTACCTTCGCTTCGCCGGAAATGGCCGCTCGAGCTCACGACGTCGCCGCCCTCTCCATCAAAGGCAAATCCGCCATTCTCAATTTTCCCCAAATCGCTCCTCTGCTTCCAACTCCGATCTCTCTCGCTCCTCGCGACATTCAAGCCGCCGCCGCCGAAGCCGCCGCCATGGTTCACCTCGACGACCACCCTCCTCCGCCGCCGACGACGACGACGATGAACTCCGATGAGTCTCAGTCTTCCGACCTCGCCGAGATAGTCGAGTTGCCTAACATTGATGGTATGGATTCGCCGGCGACGGCGTCGACGACCGCCGATCAGTTCGTGTGGATTGAGTCGATGGAGTGTTGGGTGTATCACGATCCTCCGTTGATGGAGTTAGAGGACGATTTTGTTGGTTTTGATGATTTTCAGATACCAATTTGGGATTTGTGAATTCTTCTTCTTCTTCTCGATTCTCTGGTTGTTATGGTTGATTAATTTATTAAGTAGTTAATTAACTAGCTCAAGTGTTCGTTGGTGAAGGGTGATTATTAATTACTCTATTATCTATATATAATTTAGAGTAAACTAATAATTTGGTCCCTGAACGATCATCGAATTGACAACTCAGTTCCCGAAAGATCAAAATAGTATACTAATTAGTCCTTCCATTTAAATTTTTTAAGGACTAAAAGATATATCATTTTGATCTTTCAAAGATTAAATTGTACATTTTAATTTTTCAGAGATCGAGTGGTCAGTAAAAGTAACTTTTCAGTGACCAAATTATTAGTTTATTCTATAATTTAATAGGTAAATTCAAGTGGTAAAAGCTTGTAAATTTTGATCATTAATTTTGAATATAAAATAATCTTAAATTTTTAAAACTATCTTACTCATTAAAATTTTTACAAGTAAGAAATTAATATTATATATATATATATTATATGACTTTATTCACACGTTACTTGGGTGTTGAGTTAAGAACTATCGGCGTCTTCAAGAATTCAAACCTTGATGCTTCTTTGTTTTGTTTGTTAGCCCAAAAATTACAGAAACGTCAATAGCTAAGTGGCTACTACCAAGTGAAATGAGATGATATATAATAGTGTGAACAATTTAATAAAACTCCAAATCAAACATCCTTTTCAATTTTCGTTATATATATGCACTACTCAATCTTCTTTTTCTTCTCCTTACCGTTACACAAGTTTTTTTCCATTCCTTCAAAAAATAAAAAAATTTCGGTTTGCACCATCAATGTGTGAACTCTAAACCCTAATCCTATGGCTGCATATATATAAAACTTATGCCAACAAATATTAATTCAGTTGATGAGAAGTCGACTCATTTTCATTGCCGATGTGAGGGTTTTGTTGATAGACGATTTGTAAGTGACTCTATAAGCACTAATTAAGCTTGGAGACATGCCCTAACCTTAGTGAGCCGTCGGAGCCCAACTCACCTAAATTTTTGTAACCTTTGATATAAAACCTAATACATTTTTTAGTTTAATTAAAATTAAGATTTCTCACATTTTTTTTGGTTTCTGTATTATAATGAAAGAATCTCTCAACAAAAAAAATACTTGCATTCATAAATTCTCAAATCTAAGACTTTATTTAAATAATATCAAACCGTTTATTACTTAAATTAACTCTTTATTAATTATTGTTACTTTTTTTTTATGAATATGTTATGTGATGAACTGATGATTAAACATCAAACTATTACCAGATATATTTTTTATTTTTTGGCCTGAAAACTATTACCAAATATTAAATATGCATTCTCAATTCATGACTCTTCTTTCAATTTTCAAGTTTTAATAAAACAAAATTACACTAAAATTTAATACTATGATCTTTTTAATTAATTTACTTTTTAAACAATAAAATGACGTTTTCATATACTGCAATATATATATATATATATATATGTTCCTTATTCAAGACAATCAAATTATATAATTATTTTTATTGTTATGTTACAAACCTTATGCTAGCCTTTTTTTTTGCAAAAGAAATCTTATGCTAGCTTGAACTTTAATTTATATTTTTTTTATTATAATAAAAATGGTGAACAAAAGGCAGCCCCGAACCCCGGGCAACCAAGCCTACATAATGGGGAACAAGGATCGATGAAGCCCCACATCAAGTGGCCTGCATTAATGATCAATCGACCATGATTGGACGACACAATAAAGGAAGACAACTTAATTAACATAATTCGTAATAGAAAAAGCAGAAGCAGATAAACTATTAAAGACGTTCCGATAAACCTCCCTAGATGTAACAGTCATGAGTATAGTCTTCTGCGGGGAAACGTGTTTACTCGTATGAACCGCCTTGTTCCTCTGCCTCCAAATCGCATCTATGCTCAAAAGCACCGTAAGCCAAACGATAGTGAACCTTTCCAGGTCTTTTTTCCAATGTAGAACCCAAGATCTGAGCCAAAGCTAAATGTTCCTGAACCTAGAGGAATTAGACCTTAACGAGATGTCTAACCCGAACCAAACGGCCCTGGAAAAATGGCACCGCAAAATAGACAGAACAGGTCGTATTTGAGATGGTGTTTGTTGAGAAAAAAGTTAAAAGAGCCTTGTGCCAAGCTTTTCAAGCAAACAATAAGATTCTTATAGGTGCTTTTGTATGCCAAAAATCCTTCTAAGGAAACAGCTGAGATAACAATCAGAGATTGCTAGACTCCGCATGGCAAGACTTTAGCAGCAAATTATAGCCAACAACAGTCGTATACGACCCGATAATAAAAAATGTCCAACGAAGGCAATCAAACCTATTCCTCACCGGAATCAACTGCATTTACTGTTATATTATTAAAACTGAAACCGCAGCCTTGTTTTGTGAAATTAAGCAATACTTTTACATTTAAAAAATAAATAAATGTAGATTTGAAAATAAATGGGTTACTAAATATAAGTCGGATAAATTTCAAAAAGGCGAGATGGTGCAATTCACTCTAAAAACAATTGACATGATGTTTAAAAGGTATAACCCGTTAAAGAAAAAAAAGTGACTTATAATATTTTAGGGCCTATGTAAAAATAAAGGAGTTTCTTTTCTTTCTTTTTTTTTTTTTGAGAAAACTCTTAACCTATGAAGCATGGACACTTCATTTTGATAGTGCGTCGCCGTGTCAGACACGTGTCCGTATCCAACACCCGTACGACACCCCCACGACATATATTCATAAGTTTCACAATATAAAATTAATTTTTTGTGACTTTATCATGGCAAAAAATAGAAAATAATATCACATATGACATATATTATGAATAGATATTGTAATTTTTAAATTTTCATAACAATTTATGAATTTTTAATTATTTTTATATATAAATATATGCCGTGTCGTGTCTTATAATTTTAAGAATCTAACGTGTCAGTGTGTCCATGTCCGTGTCGTATCCCGTATCCGTGTCAGTGTCTATGCTTCCTAGATCTTAACAATACAAAATTAGTTTGACAATAGTTAAAGATTTATGTTTCACCAAAAAATAGTTAAAGATTTATAGGATTTTAACAGTTTTCCTTTTTTTTCACTAAAGAAAAACTAGTGCGAAAATAAAACTTTGGATAATTTAATAATTTAATTAATGAAAAAAATTGTTTTAATTTAATCCTAAAAAAATTGATTCTTTGATTTTAATATTTTTCTTAAAACAAATCTAAGCAAATTAATTAGTTCCTTCCTCGAGTAAAATTTTCTCAATTAATAAATTATAGCACACGTACATTACCATTTATTAACTCAACCTAAACCAACATACATTTTGAAGAATGTAGAATGACTTCCATTAATTAAGATGCTGAGTTTGGCCATTATTGAATTTTAACTTACACCAACAAATCTTTAGAAATAATGATAGTTTGATCAATTTAGGAATCTAATAGTATCAATGATAAATTACAGATAGGTAAATATTAAATGTTTACTTCTATATATAATTAATCTACATTTAAGTTGTTTAGAAAAATGTTAGGTGAATATATTAATTAAAAGGGGTTTACTTATTTTGTTATTTACAAATTGAACAAATTAAAGGAGCTCAAAACGTGGTTCATGGCAATCAAGCTTTCAATAATTCAATAATGATATATATGGGAATAAGTACCGACCCGCGTTAGGTGTTTTGTCTATTCTTGTCTCTAGCAAAAAAAAAAAAAGATATATATTTGGAACCAAGTTTAGTTGGTCTAGTAGTCAATTCACTAGGTCGCTTAAGTAAGTGTCGGAGTTCAAATCTCGCCTTGTGAATCCAGCGACCAATTGACCAGCGACAGACCCTTAACTGAAGTTCAGATCTACGGAGGATTAATCCTTGACCTGTCAAGTTGAGAGATATCTTAGCAACCAAAAAAAATAATGATATATATTTGCCACTATTTATTGATTTACCATTAAATAATTAAGGTTTGTTGGTATTGCCTTCAAATTAATAATTAATTAGATAAGTTTGTCTCACATCATTCTAAATATTCTATTGAAAGTTGGTATGCTTGTTTTCTGATGATTTCAGCAAAAATATGTCTTGTCCTTTTAATTAAAATTAAAACCCGATATTTTTAGGTATGCTAATAATTAAAGTAATACTATATATTTCAATAATTTTGAGATTATATCGGAATATAAATTCTATATATAAATAATCCCATTTGCCATTTAAGTAATTTTACTAATTAAGAAGAATATCTCTTTCCAATAGTACAGATCCTAACTAACAAATTACATCATTATAACCAATTAGTCTCCAAGTTTCAAGTGGTTAGTTAAGGGTTATGTAAATAATCTTTCTTTATTCAAATTGAAATAAAAAAAAATACTTCAAAATATTTTTTGGGTAATATCATTAGTTACATGTGCACCGTTAACTTTAATATTATTATTTTTGTCCTTTATATAATGAACATATATATTTTCAAGTCACATATAATTTTCGTCCTTTATTAGTTGATTTATTTCCATGACCCATATAATTAATTAATCTGAGGATGTATATTGCGATATAACACTTTCTTTTCACATTTTTTTTGCGAAGAAAGTTTATTTAAATTCAACCATATATACTTTAGCCAATATTGAACAGATTTGGTTGGCATTTTTTTTTAAGCTAGAGACACGAATCGACAAAACACTTAACCGACAAAACACTTAACGCAGGTGTTAGTTCTTATTCTTATATAACCTACTTAAATGTTAAATTAGGTCAAATAAAAGTGCTATTAATATACTTCACTAAATTTGTTATCAAGCTAACTAAATAAAATTAATTTCATGATTTTCAAATATCGCCAGAGATTAATTAGAAATGAAAATTTGGTCAAAGTGCGAATTTGGTCCTGTAACTTTGCTCCAGGTTCCAAATTAGTTATATATCTTCTTTTGTCTCGAATTTGGTCCAGTATCTTTGCTCCAAGTCCCAAATCAGTCCTATATCTTTTTTTGTCTCAGTTTTGGTCTCATATGTTTTGAAAACCTCCCACCGTTAGTCCTCCGTCCATTTTAAATTATAGTTTAGTCCTGAAAACTTCAAGTCTCTTTCACTTTAGTCACTGGCTATCAAAATGAAAGTGAAAGAGCATTTCTGAAGATTCTCAAACCATATATCTTGGTCCCTGATCCATAAATTCTTCATAAAATAAAATAGAAATGCAAAAACAACATAAATTAAAGCAAATGACAGAGGGACCAAAACTGAAAATACAAAAAATTTAAAACCCATCGGAAAATGCCCCAAACTTGCCGGAAAACGTACGGAAATTACCGAGACTCAATAACTCATCCAAAAATCCCAATCCTCATTGAAATCTCACACAAATAATCACCCTCAAATACTTTAAAAAAGAATTTTCGAAAATCTAAACTTTCTTTTATCATTTATCATTTTAGACTGAATAATTTCCTCTTGTTGATTAATATGTGACTGAATAATTAATTAAAGTGGAATTATTTTCTATTCAATGCTAATAAATTTATAATCATTATTATATTATTATGGTGTTAGTGGCCTAGTGCTTGTGTTTATTCTTCAAAGAGCTGGGCTCATATGTTTTTTTGTCTTCACCTTTATTGTTAATTATTGTACTGTTTTGTCTTTTTATTGTTAGATATCTGTGTAAAATTATAAATATAAATTATCGTCTTAAGATTTTTCTTTTTCTTTTTTTTTCTTGATTTATGTTTATCGTTAGATTAATCAGTAAAATAAAATAGTTGTCTGTTTCCTTGTTATAATATTAATGTCCTCACAACTTGATATTCTCTATCAATTCTATCCAATTTCTTAAAATATATCTCATGATAACAAAATTGGAGTTCAAATAATTTAAATAATAAAAAATACTGTTTTCCTTCAAATATGAAAAAATAAAATATGTATAATAAATATTTCACTTAATCATTTCTATATCGAAGAAGGAACTTTCATGGACAATGGACATGGATGATTTATAAAAAAGAAAAATCAATTTTTTATAAAGTTTAATTTATCATTTCTATATTATATATAATTTTAGAATATTTTAATATTAAATAAAAATAATTTAAATTTAAATTTCTTATTATTTTTAAAATATCATAATAATAAATATTCATGAATTATTTATTATATTGTTTAAAAAAAATTAAGAGTACTATTTACATAAACAAAATGCATGTGAAACATACTAAGAACTTATTTTTTATCCTTTATAGTGAATCTGTTATATTATCTATTTTTAATTCTAATTAGGTAATAGGTGTCTATTTAATTGGTTTTAAAAAAATGACTAAATGGATCATGGTGTATCCTACATATAGGTGAAGTCAATGTAGATTAAAAGAATTAATTAATCAAGACTTTTAAATATTTTAAGACTGGAGAGGGAAATAAGAATAACGAAAGTTCTATTTTGAATTTTTTTTTAACCACTACACTTTAGGAAAAAGCATATGGAAGGAATTTTAATTAATAAACTATAAATGAATAGTTAAATTTGTTGCTTCTCATGTCTTTATCGTGGGAATGCGTGGCTGAATTCCGACATGAAGACTTTCTTCAATACCAAAAGGATTTAAGAAAATAATAATAAAAAAAATGGATAAAGAGAGCAATTAAAGTAAGAAAATTGTCTATTTTTCTTTTCACGCGTGCATGTTAGCTAGGAAATGAGAGAAAAGTTGTTTATATTACGCAAAATATATATTAAGTATGGTATAATAATAATAAATTAGAAAAAAATTCTATTGGGAAAATATACAAAAAGTTCATGTAGTTTAAAATGTAGTAAATAAGGGCATGTGATTTACTCTGTTAACAAAAAGAATCCTGAGACATATTTCTGTCCAAAATTTGATAGAAATCTTAGCTAAAATATTATTTTAAGACCATAATTATTAATTTTTATGTGTTTGACTCCTTATTTGTGTGTAAATGAGTCGAACTATAGGAGGTGCCGTTCGGCAGGTGATCCACAGGCCCAACAATGAGGTCATGTATTTAATTTTTGAGGTGAAATTTTGATTTACTTCTTTTATTATTTAGGGCATGAAAAAACAGTAACAAGTCATACTCATAATATTTTCCTCTTCAAAAAGTTCACTTTCTATATTCTCCAACAATGAGGTCATGTATTTATTTTTTGAGGTGAAATTTTGATTTACTTCTTTTATCATATGGTAACAACTTAATATCAAAAAAAAAAATCATATGGTAACAACTAGCTAGGCGCAATATTAAATTTTAGGGTAAATTAAACAGAAACTCCATGTGGTTTGGCCCATTTACAGAAAATGTCCATGTGGTTTAAAAAGTGACAAATAAGGACATGTGGTTTGCTCCGTTAACAAAAAGGGTCACAGGAGGTATTTGTCCTCCAAAACTAACAAAATTAGGACAATGTGCAAGTCACGTGACCCATTTACACATACTCAATCCCTAATTTTTTAGGATTAGGGTTTGAAAATGAAAGAAAATGACGAGAATGAGAGTTAGGATTCGCGATGATGTGAAAATAGGGTTTGATTTTTACACAATGAAGGATAAATTTCTCTTAATTGATACGTATTTTTTTTAACGTGAATGATGGATATTATTGGATATCATTAATCTATTTATTTAATCAAATGGTGTAAACCAAAACTAATATTTTAAACATAACTTTTAAAATGTACTATATGCATGTAAATGCACTAATGTGTGAATGTGGCGCTGCGTGTGGTCAAAATCAGAAACAAGAGCCCTGAAATTTTGGATGTGCTTTTATGGAGACAATTCAGTGAGGCAATTGGGAAATTGACCTGTCAATTTAAACGACATTCAATACAATATGTCGTTTATCTTCCCCCACCTAATTAATTAATGACTAAAATAGCTAAATAACTTTCATTATATATATATATATTTTTTTGTTAATTTTTTTCTTAAAAAATATATTTTATTTTATATAATTGTATAATTTTATGTTGTATTTTACATCAATTTAAATTTAACACAAACTATTACAATTATTAATAGTAATAAAAAATTGAATTTTTAATAAAAACAATTATGTACACGTAATCAAAAGTTTAAAAATTATTTATTATTTCTCTTGAATTTTTATACCGTAATTAAAGTTCAAAAAAATTTAGTGTATTTTAACTTTAATTAAATAAGTGAAAGTGAAATTTGTTATCAAGTTTCTTTAAACTACAATAATTTTAATTCAAATAATTAGGAGTATTTAAAATCAAATCAAACCAATTTTATCCAACTAAACCAAATTGAATCGAAGTAAATCGAACAAATAAACGGTTTGATTTAGTTAAAAATGTATCAAAATTGTTTGTTTGAGTTCAGTTAATTTGGACATACAATTAACCGAACTGAACTAGAGTCTGATTGGTTGTCCTGTTTCATGTTTCCATTTTCACTGAAAAAATATGACTGAAAACGTGTTTTGTACAGTTGTTTTGGAAATATTTTCTGAAAATATTTCTTGAAACAGGCTGAAAACAGGAAACATCAAAAAGATGTTTCCAGTATTTCCAAAAACAAACTTATGATATTTTGCAACATTACACAAAAGTAAACTATTTAATCATATTAATATCATCATTTAGTTATAATCAAACTTAAAAACATATATATAAAAATTAGCATTATTCAAGTTAACATAATTTAAATATGAATGAAAACGATTTTTTGACTTTATAAAACAAACATATTTCTTAAATATTGAAAATTTTGAAATGAAAATAGAATTCCAGAAATAGAAACAAGAAACATTTTCTTAAATCAATCAGGCCCTAACATTTTTAGTGGTGTATACGAATCTAGGTCAATCCAATCAATCTTTTTGGCTTCGGGCCAAGTCGCTCATCATGCCAAGGCAAGCCCTAGGTCTAAGATTTTTGGAACGGCTCGGCCTGAGGTACACCCATTTAAATATTTTTATATAAAAATTATGTTAAATTTAACAATTAAAGTAAAATTCATCCTATTAATATATAAATATTGTTTATATTAATAAATATAGATTAAAAATTTTAAAATATATGAAAATAGAATAAAAATTGAAAATACTAAATATTTTATAGAAAAAATAAGAGACTCAGTCCGACTTGGTGACCCGATCACTGGGGCGAGTCTTGAGGTGTACACAGTCCAAGCCCCACTCATATACACCCCTAAACATCTTGTATATATTATTTTACATTTATTTATCATATGTGATTACATTATATATAAAAACCAAGGTTATTAAAATCGGACCAGCCGAAGGAGGGTTCAAGGTTCAATGGTTCAACCGGGGTCCAACCGGGGTCGGACCGTTGATAAATAAATAAATTAAAAATAATAAAAAAACCTATATATGATAAAATTTTAATTCAAATATTCATAATTAGGTTACAAA
>QANZ01046507.1:26907-85371 GCA_003254925.1 Chamaecrista fasciculata
TTTTTTTCAGCCCGGCCCGAAAGCCCGGCCCGTATTAATATATATATATTATATAATACCAAATTACCAATACCTAAATAAGTAAATATATAATCATATAAATATGATTAATGAATTGAAACAGACATGAATAAGTTTAGCCGAAATTTTTTTTTTTGAATTAAACATAACATCAAATGCAATCCAATTTCCAAATCCCTTCTTCCCCTTTTCCTTATTCTCCTCAATTCATGGCTGTCAACATTTAATTTCTTTCCAGATTTCCAAAGTTTCAATTTGAAACTCCAATTTTCCAAATGAATCATTCAATTCCTATTCCACAATCAATTTTATTTTCCAATTCCCAAAGTGTGTGATCATTTTGTTTCAACTTTCAATTATATAAAAAAGTTTGGCCAAAAAAATAATTATATAAAAAAGCCCGCAATCAAGCCCGGTCCACATTTATAAAAAACGGGCCGAGCCCGGCCCGAATTAAAACGGGCTCGGGCCTGATTTTAGTTCGTTATTACCCCCTAAAGCCCGGCCCGTATTTTAGTGAGCCCGGCCCGCGATCAGGTCTACCATATAAGAATTTGATGATCATGTTTAAATTTGTGTGAAAGGGTATTGGATTTGTGTTTGGAGAAGAATAATGAGGAGGATATATATATTTAGTTTTGGAGCTTTATAATAATATATTTTAGCTAATAAAAATAGATTATAAAGTAAAAGAAAAACCCGGTGAAAAGTAAACTATGAGATAAACAATTAATCAAAAAATGTAGGGTAAAATGCAGGTTATGTCTGTGGTTTAGCTCGATCTCACATTGGTGTTATGTGATTTAAAAAAATTCACTTACAATATTTGAGATTTGCGTTGTTAAGCAATTAAGATACGTATGGTTTTGTTTCGTCAATTTTAATGAAAAATGCAGACGTGGTGATCTAGTAAAAAAAAATAATCAAATTTTAGTTTACAAACTATAGGATAAGTTTCATTTTGGTCTTAAAACTATTATTTGTTTCATTTTAGTCCTCAAACTTTCACATTTATTCAGTTTTTTGTCCCAAAAATGTGATTTCATATGGTTTATGCGATTATTTCTAACCTAAGTAATTGAGATGAATCATTTCTCTATCAAATATAATATTGATCATAGGTCGGAGTTGGGACGAGTTGTGATCGGACCCAAGACTTGGGCCCGGGACGAGCTGGGCCATCGAATTTGATTGGACCAAACCAGACCACTTTACCTTTTTAAAAAAAAAGTTCATATTTTTTATTTAACTCATTTATTTATTTTATGTATTTTTTAACTTGTATAAATGGATAAAAAAAATTATTATGCATGAGTTTGATCATGTTTATATTAATAAAATATTTAATTTGTTTATTTGTTAAAAAAATAATTCAATTGAGATTAAGTTTATATTTTATATATTTTTTAATATATAATTAATAAAAATAATAAATACATGTATATTTTATACAATAAAAAAAATATTTCTATAAAAAAATATAAATATATATAATAAAAAATAAAAATGACTATATCCCGGGCCGGACCGGGGTTTGTTCACCCCTACTCAAATACATATTAATAAGTGATTTGACAAAGATAGGAAGACAAATTTTCATTCTTAATTAAAAATTGGAGATAAATTGATCGTTGATTTTTATCTCTAATTTATATCTAAAAGTAACGGTGAAAGTTATGATAAAACACATTTTTGAGATCAAAATGGAACAACGGTGAAAGTTTGAGGACAAAAATGAAACTAAAAGTAGTTTTTATGACAAAAATGAAACTTACCCCATAGTTTGAGGACCAAGAATGAACTTTTGACCTTGGAGTAGAAACCGACGACTAAAATGCAAGAGAAACTAACATTTAAGATGCCATGGAAATCGACGGCTAAAATACATTGAAAACTGATGATTAAGTTTGCACCATGTTAGCATTTTTCATTAAAATTGTTAGAAAAGAATTATAAGTACCCTAACTGCTTAACGACGCATACCTCAGATATCCAAAATGAAATTTTTTATACTACACAACACCAATATAAGATCGAGCTAAATTATTGATATTTAAACTGTATTTTACCTAAACAATGCATATAGGAGAGAAAGTGAGAAGTTTATTAATTTTTGTATTATTTTTAAAATATATGAAAATTTATTGAAATCATCTACTTTACACTGATGAAAGTAAGGGTACATTACTTATTAATTCTCATAACTCAATCTATTCTCAGAACTCAATCTCAAAAAATCCACCTCATTAACATAGTTATAAAAACTCTAATCAGCAAAAAAGTAAGGTACATCACTTATTAATTCCCTTAATCCTTTACAAATAAAATTATATTTTATTTTACAAAGCCAACATTTGATTTAAGCTAAGTCAATCCACAAAAACTTATCCTTATTGTGAATATTCATCAAGGCTTCATATCGAGCCTCATGTTCTTAAACTCTTTCGAACTAATTGGGATTGTATATATATATATGATGGTTACAAATGAAAAAAAACTGTGAATTAACACGTGGGTTTGAATTAAAGGACATTAAGTAGCTCATATATTTATGTATAGATGTAGATGGGTCAGTCTAATTAGTTGTATCATATATTCATATACTGACAAATTAAAACGACAAGTCTTAATCACAAATTTATGGAAAGGACAATAGACAATGAAGTAGACGGCAGCATTTGGTGGTTATGGCCCTCGTCGTTTTGCTCTACCACTCTCTATCTTCAATTCCCTCTCCA
The DNA here is from genome assembly GCA_003254925.1 of Chamaecrista fasciculata. Taxonomy (NCBI): domain Eukaryota; kingdom Viridiplantae; phylum Streptophyta; class Magnoliopsida; order Fabales; family Fabaceae; genus Chamaecrista; species Chamaecrista fasciculata. The sequence continues at coordinate 29,667 of QANZ01046507.1, forward strand.
ACTGGGCAATTAATGATGAACTTCTTCAATAATTGACAACAACATTAATTGGGAAAAATAATTAATGCTTAATTATGTATTTAATCTTCACTTTACAACCTTTACCTTCTATAATTCTGATTTTGTGTTTTTAGTGAGTACATGATGCATCCGTCTTATTGTAGTATTATATATAATCAGATGGAATCTAGATTAAATTTTGATTATTGAATTTTATATATGCATCTGAATTAATTGACTACGTTGACCGATCAAAGATTGCCATTTGTATACATATATATTAATATAAATGCTATGAAAATATATTATGCTTTGAAAAGATAATCACACGTTAAATTAAGAAAATTGGTAAAGTATTGATATTCAATTTGGTATATTCGCCCACATATATAGATACTGAGTTTTAAAAAAATGGGTAAAGTATTAGTATTGATCAAATTAGTAATCAATATTTTAGCGAATCGTTTTTTGTTTGGCCGAAAATATTGTAGAGAATCTAATCACACGTTATATGGCATATTTTGATTTTATAAAATTAATTAAGACCGAGCAAAGAATCATATAACCTACTAGGGGCGCAAATATGTATGTAAAATAAATAAGGGACTAAATTGTTAACTTAGTAAAGAAAGAGAGACTAAATAGTAAATTTTCTCTTATTTTTAATTTCATAGACTATAGTTTTAAACATGGACGACCAGAAAGGGGTGGAGCCATATAATATTAGATGAAGCATGGACACTGACACGGACATGGGACACGACACGGACACAGACACAGCGACACGCCAAACTTTCAAAATTACATGACACGACACGACATATATTTATATATAAAAATAATTAAATATTCATAATTTTTAATGGAAAAATTAAAAATTACAATTTTTGTTCATAATATATGTCATATCTATTATTATTTTCTCTTGCCTATCATGTTAAAGTTACAAAAAAATTGATTTATATTCTAAAATTTATAGATATGTGTCGTGTTGGTGTCATACGAGTGTCGGACACTGACACGTGTCTGACACGACGACACGCCTTCAAAATGAATTGTCCATGCTTCCTAGAATTTACCATATGCCCTTTGAATATTTTATTATTTTATAGTAGAGAGTAGGTAATTAACTAATTATAGTTAGTTGAGTAGTGATATATTATTAATTTGTGAGAGAGAGAGAGATTTGTGAGTAAGAAAAAGAGAAAAAAAAAAGAGTAAACTATCAAATTAGTCCCCGGATTTTTGCTCGGTTACAGATAAGCCCCTGGATTTAGCTAATAGGCGAATAAGTATCCGAATTTATCGAACATTACACAAATTGGTCCCTCCGTTAACCTGTCGTTCCAAAAAACGTGAGGTGACACATTAAGTGCCGATGTGGCACGTTAACTGCCACGTCAGCACAGGTTAAAATAAAAAAATGAATTAAAATAAATGCCAACTGGGTAAATGTTGCCACATCAGCATTATCACTAAAAGAAAAAAAAAATTCCGTCTGGACAAATTGGTCCCTGGCTTCAATTTTTATCCCATTATTTTCAATTCCCCCTATTTTTCATCATGTTCATTCATTTTAGTCCCAAATCCTCAAAATAAAATTGTTAAGTGTCCCAAAACTCTTCCAAACATTTCAATTTAGTCCTTAAAAGTATTAAAAACCCTAAAACCTAAACCCTAAACCCCAAACTCTAAACCCCTTTATTTTTAATTCTCCCTCTTTTTCATCATCTTCATTCATTTTAGTCCTAAATCCTCAAAATAAAGTTTTAAAGTGTCCCGAAACTCTTCCAAACATTCCAANTCGGACCAACTCACCTAAACTTTTTGTCACAAAAAAAAAAGACTTTATCACTTTTAAAAGTTTAAGGTCTCAAGATAAAGTTAAAAAAATTTACTAGTAAAGTTTAGTACAATTAGTATATAGTTAAGTTTTTCAAGTATGATGCCTTAGATATGAATTAAGATAGTGTACGTCTCTAAATAATTCCCTATCTATCAGTTATGAATATTTTCTGATTCTTCAAAAAATAAAAAACATTTTGTGCATTGTAATGAAAAAAAATATTAAAAATAACTTTTTAAGAAAAGTTATTATATATGTATAACGCATGCCATATCAGCGATGCGCCCATGGCCTAATGGATAAGGCGCTTGACTTCTAATCAAGCGATTGTGGGTTCGAGTCCCACTGGGCGTGTCCACAATATGTTTTTCATTTCTCTTTTTTATATTTTTGGTTAAAGTACAAATTTGGTTCCATATCTTTTGTTTAGTTCTCAATTTGGTCCTATATCTTTTTTTGTTACACGTACATTTGGTCCCATATCTTTCGGTTAGTTCCCAATTTGGTCTCATACCTTTTTTTGTTACAGATTTGGTCCGATATCTTTGATTCAATTACAGAATTGGTCCTATATATTTGTTTCAGGTACAGAAGTGATCTCATATCTTTGCAAAGATATGGGATAAAAAATTATATATGACTAAATTGACCATTTGCAAAGATATGAGACCAAAAGTGCAACAAAAAAATATACATGACCGAATTGGGAACTCAGAAAAAGATATGAGACCAAATTTACACTTTAACTTTATATTTTTGTTTTTACACATTTTGTTTTGTATCTTCTTAATCTTTGCATTTTACTCCCTCTTCCAAATCTGAATATTTACAATTTGGGGTCCTTGAAGCTACATTATTTTAACATTGTGGTTGAGACTTCAGAGTTCAGAGTGTGTGATATATGATTTTGGTTACTTTTGACTATAATCATCAAGAACCATACATTACGACAACTAATTAATTTCGCATATTTTGAGGTAGAAGCTAAGCTGATATTGTTTGAAATCCATAGAATACAAAATAAAATATAAAAATATATACTAAGTGGTTGTTTTTATTTTATTTTAAAATGATAAAAGAATACTGAAAAATAACTCAAATTTCTTGTTTACTTTCAACTATTTGTCACTTCTTTTAAAAGGCAAAAAAATATAATGACAATTGACACGTAGTCTTTTTTTTGTCATTTAAATTGAATAGTGCAAACAATTAAGAACATTATGTTAAACATATTTTTCTTAGTTCCAAACTGCTTCCAAAGTGCTCTGCGATTTTCTTATGGGAGTATGTATAATTGCAAGTGTTTTGTTAGTAATAGCAAAATCGATGATAGTTTTCATTTTGTAACACTATTTACAAATTATACTTCATATTTTATTAGATTTATATTATAATCATTGTTCGATTCATATTGTAATCATTGTTCGACTCTTTATAATATAATTTAGGCTTAAATGCAATTTTGGTCTCCTAACTTTTGCAAAGGTCTCAATTTGGCGCCTTAACTTTTTTTGTTGCAATTTTGGTCCCTTAACTTTCGCAAAGGTCTCAATTTGGTCCCCTAACTTTCGCAAAGGTCTCAATTTGGTCCCCTAACTTTTTTTGTTGCAATTTTGGTCCCCTAACTCTTGAAAACGTCTCACTATTGGTCTCAAGTGCACCTCCAAGTCATGAAAACGTCTCCGCATAATGGTCCTTTTTAAATCCATTTCACCCATATTTGTCACGTCATTGGCCAATTCAGTCTGCCAGATCGGCACTAATGGCAGATAATGGATGGAAAAAGTGCACTTGGGACCAACAGTGAGACGCTTTCAAATGTTAGGGGACCAAAAGTGCAACAAAAAAAGTTAGGGGACCAAATTGAGACCTTTACGAAAGTTAGGGGACCAAAATTGCAACAAAAAAAGTTAGGGGACCAAATTGAGACCTTTGCGAAAGTTAGGGGACCAAAATTGCAACAAAAAAAGTTAGGGGACCAAATTGAGACCTTTGCGAAAGTTAAGGGACCAAAATTGCACTTAGGCCTATAATTTAACTTTAATGTTTTTCAAAGAAAAAAATATAGTCTATACTCTAGCAAAATTTTAAAGCCCAGTCCACTTTAAAATGGACACTTGGTCAATATCGGCCAATCATGAAGTAAAATGTGATACATAACACTATAACAGCCAGCATGTTATATATATAAACATGTTATTTTGAAAAAAAATAATAATAAGATTAACAGTAGATATATAAATATATTAAATTATGAAATATATCATTTAAAATGAAAAGAATATTAAATGTAAATATTTTTTTAAAAAAACATACATACTTTTTACATGTATATTATTATGAACAAATGTACTCTATTTTTGAGACGTATTTACAGAAGTTTAAGGTAAAGATTCTGATTAACCGCACACACACACATATACATGGATAGTGTAAATGTCTAATTGGAAATAAAAATATAATGTAGATAATTTGACATAAGGAAAAGGAAGATGAACACAACATAAAAACAAAGTGAATCCATGACCATATATAATAATAATAATAATAAAACACTACAAAAAGACCATGATAACAACATAATTAAGCAACCTAATACATAAAACTCCTAAAAAAAGATGAATCAAATGGCAAAAAGGCCTAAACAAATGGTGAGTAGCAGAAAAGTAGGAAAAGTAGGGAGAGAAACCGGAGAGGATGAAGTTGAAACAGAAGATGATGATGAAGAATCAGAAGATGATGATGAAGTTGAAGTTGAAGAAGGAGCAGGCGCAATGGACGGCTGAGATGAAGTAGGAGAGATGGACGGTGGAGATGCAGGAGAGAGAGGGTGTGGGGACAAGACAGTAACGATCAATCTCTGGCCGTTGATGCAGTGAGGGCGGGACCCACTAATGAAGAAGAACGGTCCAGATGCGTCCAGGTGGATTGTGCTCTTGCCGTTGTCAAAGGCAGTGATGGGATCAGATGCATCGCACTCATAGTAGTCTCTTTCTTCCACTCTCACAACTGAGTCGTTGGAATATTCAAAAACTGCCACATCACAACACAAATAATCATAACAATATTCATAATTAAGATTCCTTTATTTTTTTTTCCATAATATTCATAATTAAGATTTGAATTCTTTAAACGTGTGAATATTAGTCCATTAAAAAAAGGTGTGGATATTAATGTATTCGTGCAAATAGAGAGAAGTAAAAATTTATAGAGAATTTGAATATTGGAATAATTAAAGGGACTAGATCATCTAGAATTAGGGCTCTCTATATTTCTAGTAGTTCGGCCATCACTTACAAACAATTTTGGAGAGCCCATTTAATTTTTAATAAAATGGTGGGTTTAATTTATAGCTCACTACGTGTCAACAAATAAATGAAGAAGATAAACTTAAACAATTAAAATCTTTCCAAATAAAGAGAAATTCACGAACTCCCAATTCAAAGGATCCAATTTCATATTGAAGAGAGAAAAAGGGAGATAAAAGAGAAACTAACACTTTCTCTCAATTAACTCTTGTTTTTCCTTTCTAAACTAAAGTGTTGCAAATACATGAACATTTACACTTTAGAAAATTTAATAATTGAAAAGTGAGAATAAGAGAGTGACCTAGAGAATCCTGGACATGAAATCTGTGGGACTGAGGCCATTGGATGTAGAAATCAGAGTGATCAATGGGAGGTTGCTGCCAACCATAGTCATCACCAACCTTGAAAACCCTACTACCATTGGAAGTGGAAGCCATGCTGCAAATCATCATCAAAACACACATATTAATAACTACATTGTTCCTCAAAACACATGACCAAAATGACGATGATGCCATGTTTCTCTCTCTCTCTCTCTCTCTCTCTCTCTCTAAATCTCTCTATGTGAAATTTGCTCCAAGGGTGAAATTTGTATGACTATATACGTATGTGAGTGTATATATATACAATGAGTGAATGAAAAGCACGAAGGATGTGAGGGGTGTTATGGATTTGAACGTGGAGGTATGGTGTGGCGGTTACTCACTTAATTGTTGGGAGTGTTGCTCATATATATCGTGGGTGTCTTTTAGCTATATGACAAATAAATACGCACATATTGCCAGATAGAGGGCATAGTAGTATCTAACATACTAGGGGCTTTGAGTGCCCTAACGGGCATGCAAATATATATGTAAAATAAATGAGAGTTCACCAAAAAAAAAAATGAGGGACTAAATCGTTAACTCAGTAAAAAAGAATGGATCAAATAATAATTTTCCTCTTATTATTGATTTTGTACTATAGTTTTAAAATGTGGACGACCAAAAAGGGGTGGAGCCATATAATATAAGATATAACTTTTAAAATGTAACAAAATTTTCTAAAAAATAAAAATGGTTAGTTCCCAATTAAAATCAAACAAGAAAGACCACATGATTTTAAAGATATTAACAATGCTTGGCTTAACACGAAATTTGATAAACTTGCAAAAAGTATTTTTCCTTTTCCAAAAATTAATACTTGTTTATGGACCTTTAAGTTTAATTATAGATCCTCTATTATTGGTGCAATGATTGGCCAGTTGCACCTTAGGTAAGAAAATTAAAAGATCATAGTTTAACCCTAGAGTTGATATTGTTAAAAGAGCTTTAAATTGTTCACTCTTCGGCTCGAATGAAATTAATCTTCGCCTAGACCGTTACACGGATAAATGAGAAAAACTCATGGTTCACAAAAAAACAGTAATATATTTCTCCTTTAGATTAAAAGTATGTTTGGATGGAGTGTCAAGGGGAATGGAGAGGAGAGGAAGGGACAAAAGGTAAAAAAATTATGTTTGGAAGTTTTTTTAGGGGAGAGTGGAGTGGATAAGGAGGGACACCAAAGCACCCCTTGGCACCCCAAAATTCAATTTTTGCTGCCCCCCAAATTGGGGTGCCAAGGAAGGAATGAACAGTTTTATAATTTTTTAATGACAAGTATATCCTTATGCTAATCAAAATTAACATGTGTCCACTCTATTTCATTTTATTACTAATAATTTTCAAACAAGATTAACAAGTGTCAATTTCTTTTCTCATTAAAAACTCTCAAACAACATATCTACACATTCTATTAATATCCTCTCCTCTCCACTCTATTAGTGTCCATTAATATCTTCTCCTCTTCATCCTCACTTATATAAACTTTCTTATATCATTGTTATAAAATTTACTAATAAAATCAAGACACTATGACAAAAAAATTATTGCATTGCTAATATTGGTTATCAGAAAATTAAAAAGAAATTATGTTTTGTGGAAAATTTTAAAATGCAAAGTGAGATATGCATACAATTGTAAGGTAACATAATCTCCTTTTTTTGAGTAATTTAATGCTAAAAAAAGAAGATAATTGTTTTAACCAATCGTAATTATGTATAAAGCCACGTCACTAGTTGGATATATACCTCACTTTGCATCATAAACTCGCCCATGTTTTGCATAACAAATCATTAAAAAGAAAAGAATATATATAAAACTTCTCATCAAAAGAGCCTTATCTAAATTTTTTTTCTTCAAATTAAATTCTAAACTAGACAGGCATGTGAGGAGAACACCATCTACAATTGCGAATTGCCAGATTGCATAATAGGGGTGAGCAAACCAACCCGTCAACCCGCGAACCTGCAGAAACCAATCCAACCTACAGCTATGGGTTGGATTGGTTCGGGTTCGCGGGTTGGTTTGGGTTCAAAATTCTCAACCCGCACACTTGCGGGTTGGGTTGCGGGTTTGGAGTTTTCAACCCAACCCAACCCGCGAGCCCGCATATAATATTTTTTATTTTTTATAAATATTTATATATTTTTATATAAATTTTATATGTTTTCTTATATATTTATACTATTAGTTCTTTATAAATAAGATATTTTGATTTTAAAATTTACATAATTACATATATGTATTACATTTACATATTTTATAGAATATATTTTAATTGATTTATATTTATATATATAAAACCTATGTTTTTTAACATTTTTTATGTGTAAGTTTTTTTATTCACTGCCCACAAATTTATAATAATATTTTTTTTAATGAAAATTATAAAAGAAAAAATTACAAACTCAACCCGCGGGTTCAACCCAACCCAACCCGCAACTCTACGGATTGGGTTAGTTCGGGTTGAGTTTTAAAAATCATAAAACCCAACCCAACCCAACCCGCAGATTGATGTGCGGGTTGGGCTGGGATTTCCCCTCAACCCGCCCCAACTCAACCCGTGCTCACCCCTATTGCATAATATGAACTGAACAAATTCAATGATAAATTTCAGGAAGAATGTCTCTCCATGGCTGTATAAAAAAATATAAAGAAACAAGCAAGAAAACCTAATCTGTAAAAGTGTGTCTACATCTGAAGAAGGTATATACTTTGCTAGCTCACTGGCAGCATTGCTTGTGATAAGCATCAGATCTCCATACCACTTTCAGTTGGAATAATTTTATTATAGCTCAATGTACATATATATATCCACCAAACATCTGCCACCAAAAGAGCTAGAAAAAAAGACTGCTAAACTATCTTCTTTAACTGCTTGTTGGTTGATGATGGCTAGAAACATCACTTGTAGGCACAGACTATATGAATCATCAAGTATCTTAGGGATTTGATCAGACGACAAGTACAATTTTCACTTGAGGCTCCTCAAAGCTGTCTCCTTTTGATTCTTAAGCAACTCTTTGATATTGTTCAAGCTTGGAAGCCCGAATGTCAAGTATGCTAGGAGGCATTGGTTTCAGGGAGCCATGCAATTCTACGAGACGAAAGAACTCTTGTTTTGTTATGCTTTTCTTCTCAACAAGTTCACTGACCACAGCATCCATTAAAGTTTTATTTTGCTCCAAGATCTGACATGGAAAACAAAAGGGTGTGGTTTTAGGTCTAGACTCATGAACAAAAAGGTTCTTTGATCCGTTTTTCGCAACAACATACCTCTTTTGCACGTTCATAACACAAGTTGACAATCCGCATTGCTTCCAAATCAATTTCCTGGAAATTGAATCATAATACAGAATTCATTCAGTTTGCTAAGTATAACTATTGCCAACGATTAGAAAAAAATTGAGCCTTTTTGTTTTTGGTTGAATGATGCAATGACATACTTTATTTAATATTTACACATGCAGTTGTAAGTTATAGAGGCCAATTCTGCAATTAACAATCATGAAAAGATTTTTTGAAAGTTGAAACAGAGGAAGCATACATTAATTCGATCAGCCACCCAGAAATTGGTAATCCCATGATACTTCTCGGAAAGCCCCCCAAGAACAAATGTTCTAGCTGCCGACCTAGCATTGTCAGCTGTTTCAGCCCATATTGTGCTCAACTGAAATATAACAAACCACGTTAGAACTACATAGTCAAAGACTGAGGTGTTGAGGTGGTGTGAAAATGTGCACCATATTGTAAGGTGTGCAAGTTTGTGCATGTTTATGTTTTGCTTAGACAATAACATATGCTTCGATTTTGCTTATGCATCATTTGTAGGATCGGCTGTTGTACACAGCTTCACAAACAAAAGTGGAGGAAGGCTGTTTAGTCTATTACCTGATCATTCCCATACCAAATTTCATCGGCTGCACGGGGAGCTAGTTGAACAGTGATATGATCAAGGAGGGATTGGCGACTGCATGATATTACAAAAGGTACAACAACATCAACAACCAGTCTCCTAAAGCAGTTCTAAAAAGCAGTAAATTGACATCAACAGAACTTTAGAAGCAGCATACAACCCATGAAAACATCATCTCTGATTGGTCACATTACTAACTACTAAAGATAGTTAATTTATGGAGGGTATCCTCTGAAGCCAAATATAATTCATAAATAAAAGGAAGCTAAGGTTAAAAGATTCCATACGTAAGCATCCCTTCCCTAAATTTGACTGCATCCATCTTCATTCGAGCATAACCCAATTCCCTACCAGCTCTAGGAGCAATTGTAACCTACATCAAAGCAAAAGATGAGAGTATGTTTGCCAAGATTACAAATACCAAATTTTCAGGTTAAGCTTCCCAAATTGCAATAGCTCAACACTCGGTGATGATAGTTTAGTGTTGTGGATACAAACACCTTAATAAGCAAGAGATCGACCTTGAGTTATGATACCCCAAAGTCATCAGACACAGTCACACAGGTAAGGCCCATAAAAAGAAAAAAATCTATCAATAGTTTGGATAAAGTATTCTTCACTTCATTGCATTTATGCTGTCACAATGGCAACTCCATATATCATCCAACAGTGCTATGTCATATCACTCAAAACCAAATGACACAGCACAACAATATCACAGAAAAGAGGGATTGAAGAAGACTGGAAGCATAGTTATAATTTAGGAGGAGGCAATTCCTTCCCTTTCCACCAACTTGATCTATTTCCTTTTCCCTTCAAACTTTCCTATTCACTTTAGCAATTATTTGTGTAACTCTTACCATCTAATATGCAAAGAAATGCAGATGAGAAACTGATGCATATGTTTATTATTCATGTATTCTGATTCACCGATGATATTGTTCTATCAAACTATCAAAAGACGTGGCTTACAAACTTCACAGGATAATTTAACAAGCTTCCCCAGTTCAGGTATGAGAGAGTATGTCTAACCAAAATAATAAATTGGATAAGAGTGTAATGACCATACAAACTCAATATTTTTAAGATCTGGAAAGTTCACAGCCACAACAGCCATTGCAGCTTCATTTATAGCTATTTGTTTCCAAGTCTCGGTGCTTCTCTCCTTTCTATCCAGCATTCCCCTTTCTTCCATCTGTGCCGCTTGTAACAAGTCATCAGTCGTAATCTGCAAAGGTATAAAACAGAAATAAGGGATTAGAAGTCATCATGTAAGGATAAATTGTTAAATCCTACGTTTGTTTCCCCCTTTTTGTCTGTTAGCATGTAAATTCTATGCCTCCACATTAAGAGTCTTCTTTCGGTGAGGAAATAGTGACTGGTGGTATAAAGTAACAGTTGCAGGCCAAATGTAGATAAAAAAGTTTAAGTGAATGGATCTAATATCCACATAGGATGCAGCAAAGTTCATACCAATTTCCTCCAACAAAATACCTAGAATATAATCATGTAGCAAAGACAAGCCTACCTCAGATCTTCCGTCTCGCATCATATTGATGGCAGCAACCTCAACTATGTTGGCTAGCTCTGCACCAACCATTCCATCAGTCATACCAGCAACAGCCATATAGTCCACATCCTCAGCCATTGGCTTTTTACGAGCATGGACCTGTGACCACAGGCAGGTGGAAGAAATTGTTAGCAACAAAATACATCTATTACATTTCCAAACAAATATGAAAAAAATTTCCTTCCAGATTCAAGGTTGTAAAGTTAAACAGACTCTTAAAATGCTCAAACACGCAAGTGAAATACTTATAGGCAGTTAATACCTTTAGAATTTCTATGCGACCTATGAGACCAGGCTTGGGGATGAATATTTTTCGATCAAACCGCCCAGGTCTCACAAGTGCTGGATCAAGAATGTCTGGCCTGTTTGTGGAAGCAATAGTGATCACTTGTCCTCTTCCTTCAAACCCATCTAAGCAGACCAGTAGCTGGAACATTCAGTAAACAATAATCAACAACTAGTATAGACATTAACACACACATCCAAGTAGCAGATGGCAGGTTCAGTGTTGCTATGCAAACCTGATTAAGAGTAGCATCGCGTTCCTGGCCACCTGAACCCTTTATCAAGCCACGCTCCCTTCCTACAGCGTCCAGCTCATCAATGAAAACGACAGATGGAGCCTGAGATTTTTTTTTTGGTTAAGGGTGGCCAATTAGATGGACAAAGAGGGCAAGTTCCCCTTTGCAGCAGATGAAATAACAAACAAAATAAGATGACAAGAAAAGATGTGACACCAAAGGGGGGAGGGGGAGCCATTAAAGGGAATTGGATGTGACTTGCAAACCTTGTATTTGACATGAAACAAACAAGAAAACTAGCAAGACAAGGTAAAAGCTAAAACTAACACATACATGTTCCTTGGCTTCTTCATACAGTGCTCGGACACGGGAAGCCCCAACTCCAACATATATTTCCACAAACTGTGAAGCAGATATAGAGAAGAAATTAACACCAGCCTCTCCAGCCACTGCTTTTGCTAGCAAAGTCTTTCCCACTCCAGGTGGGCCACAAAGAAGTATGCCGCCTAATTGAAAGACCATGTTAATCTTTAGTAAATCCAGTGCAAAGCATTGAAAGAATATTGTTAACATAACACCTGCTTTTGAAAACCGGCATAGGGTTTGAAACCTGAAATCTATCTATATTTTGCCTCAAAATTGTCTAGAAAAGCATTCATTCAGTATTAACAAAGCCTCAATAATGTGATCCGTAGAAGAGCAGCAAATTATGAGAAAAAACAAGAAATGAAAATTACATTGTCAACAAAAGTTCAACGAAAGCTGTTCTCTTCACGGTTCAATGAAAACAGACCCAACTGGCTAGACTTTTAAATTCATCAAAAAAGAAAAAATTTTACCTAAGATTGTTTAAATTATACTACTAAATGCTTAGCAGAGTTCAGGAATATGTGACCTGGTATTTTCACTCCTCTCCTTCTGTACATTTCCCCATGTGTAAAAAACTTGACAATCTCCTCAAGTTCAAGCCGAATTTTACCAAGCCCGGCAACATCAGAAAACTTCACATCCACGCCTCTCTCCAGATACTGAGGTAGTTTTTTACTTTGTGCTCTTCGAACACGAGCCCCTGATTTCATAAACTGCTTTGCCATTTTCAAATAAGCATTCTCCTCGTCCTTCCCGGGTTCACTCTCATCATCATCATCACCACCTTCAATCCCATCCATTTCCCTCTCTAACTGCCTCATCTTTTTCCTCTCATCTGCCTCTGCTTTCTCAATTTTTAGCCTATCTTCATAGTCTTTCTTCTGCTTCCTATAACTAAGCACTACAGTCCTATAAAATATGACAAAGAAAAGCAGTCCAAGTGCACTAGTCACATTAGGATCCCTCGCCAAATCAGACCAAAATGTCGCCGTTTCCATGTAATTCGACCTTGCTACACGCAACGATTCCTCATACTTCCTCTTCCTTATCTCTCTCTTTCTTTTTCTCTCCTCCTCTTTCTTCTGCATCTTCATTTGCTTCTCCATCATCTCTCTCTCCTCCCTAACCCTCCTTATGTCATCTGTCTTCTGTCTCTGCAGTTCCATCCTCACTTGCCGCAACTCCGCCGCCTTCTTCGATTCCCTCCTCGGCTTATTATCAGCAAGCTTAACCAAAAAAGATTCCACCCAAGGAGGCACCCCAAGTTTCAAAATTGGGGAAGGCAATTCCGGCTTCTTCAGAGGCGGTGTATATGCATTAACACACACAGAATCAATCTTCATCTCATCCCATGACTCCCAAAACTTCCTATGACTCTCAAAGGACGGTAACACAGTCCTCAAGACTCTGGAATCATCCAAAACTACCAAAATTGGAACTGCGCGTTGCCTCAAACTCACAGCACTGGTCTTAATAATGTGCTTAAGCTTACCATTTTTTTTCAGCTCCAATACTTCCGTGTACGGAATGCGATCGGAGACCACAGGAAGCCCTTGGACCCAAGATTTAAGCTCCTCCGGCGACATAGCTTCGACTTTTTTGGTGCTAGGTTTTTTGGGCGTTCGTTTCTTTTCTTTCACGGCGGCGGCTAAAGCGGCGGTTTGTGGGAGAGAAGAGGAGATAACAGTAAGAGTGACTGAAAGACTGAGAATGTCGAACGGAAGGTTACGTTTTTTGTCGTCCCCATCGTTATTATCAAGCTCCGGCGTCGGAGATAGCGACGAAATCGCGCGGAGAGTGGGGATTTTGGAGCGTGTTATTAGGGTTTTGAGTTTGGGGTTTGGTAATTGAAGGAAGGAGGATGAGAAAGGAGAATGGTGAAGAAGGCAATGACAAGCCATTGAATATAGTGAGTGAGAGGGGGAAATTTGAGAAGTTTCATGCTAAATTTGAAGGATGATTGCAGCCATTGATGGCGATGAAGCTGAAGAAAGTGATTCCAATGCGAGAAATGTAGCTACTAGATAGATAGAACATAGAACAGACAGAGTCAGAGAGGGAGAGAGAGAGAGAGAGAGAGAGAGAGAGAGAGAGAGAGTAACGAGTTAAACGACAGCTATTTTTGTTGATGGACGATTAAACGACATGATTAGGCTCTACGACGACGGACTGATAAGGGATAATATATATTTGCTCTCATATCTTTTGTTAAGTTTCCAATTTGGTCCTGTATCTTTTTTTTGTCGCACTTTTAGTCCCATATCTTTACAAAAGGTCTCAATTTAGCCCCATATTATTTTTGGTCTCATATGTTTCGGTCAAGTTACAGAATTGGTCTCATGACCACTTCTATACTTGACCTAAAGATATAGGACTAATTCTGCAATTAACTCAAAGGTATAGTACCATATCTGCAACAAAAAAATATATGGGACTAAATTAGGAACTGATCCAAAGATATGGGATCAAAAGTGTAACAAAAAGAATATGGGACCAAATTAGAAACTGAGCAAAATATATAGAACCAAATTTACACTTTGACCTATATTCCTCCGCAAGGATTGGTTGGTTCGCAACTTCACATTGGTCAATTCGTTTGAGTAATGTTGTGCACTTGTGCTACGGCTACCTTGTTAATTTTGTTGATTTTTGAGTTTTGAGTATTAAGCACAAATTAGTTACTTTTAACTGTCTTCCACTCTTTACTTATTTAATTGCTTTAACTTTTTAATTTTATTAATTAATTAACTAATAAATATGCTAATTAATAATTTTATTAGAAATATTAATAATTCTTTTATATACTTTATTGAATGTTATAAATTATTCAATGTGAAATTTATAAAATAAGAGTCATGTATTAAGACAATAAAAACATGTAAGTTAAGAAAAATCTATATATATTCAACAAAATTATGCACTCAATTACAATATCTTTATAAGCTGTAAAGATTGTTGATTTATCTCCTAATAAAATATTAAATATTTTTTTGGTAGAATATTAAATAATTTCTAATTCTCTATTGCGTAAGTATAATTTGATTATTGTATAATTTTAAATAACATAATTATTTTCATTTTTATCTAATTCTCCAATGTAAAGCATTTCATATACCTAAGTTTAAACTTAACTGAAATTTTATCCATTTCTTATTTATTTTTTAATTAAGTATTTGATAATTTCTCGTGCATTTTTTAGTCATATAAAACCATAATTACATATGTTCTTTACCAACAAAAAAACATACTTATGAGTTTGATAATTATTTTGTTCAACTACCCTAAATAACTTTGTATAATACTCAAGCATTAACATCGTCTGAGACTATGAATCAAAGCATAGCTTGACAAATCTTACAGTATTTGAGCCACGGGGTGGAATAAGATCCATTCTTAAGAACAAGATAGAATATATAGAGATTACATATTGTAATTGAACACATGATGGATACATTTCAAAAACACCTTCCTTCTGGCTCCAATTCATTCCATTCTTTCATCAGATGACTCATCATCCAATTTTCAGTAATAAAACTCTTCAAAACCAACTCACCCAATATATATATATATAGGGAATTTGATATCGAAAGTAAGCATGTTCCAACATTCTAATTTTTTGAAAAATCCGTTTCTCTCTTCTCTTTATTTTATATTCTTTTTCTGAGAGTAAATACGACGATAGAGAGAAGAAAGAAATAGACCCAACAAAATATATTGTTAAGAGTATTCTAACTTTCAATATCGAAACTCTCACTCTCTATTCTCTCTATATATATATAGATGATGATATATATGTTACATCAAGTAGGTGTAAATATTAGGAAGCTTTAGTGTTTGGAGAGCCATATAACATCCTGGATAGCAGAGGCAGCGAGCAGGAAGGAGGTGATGAAAGTGAAGGCTATTGAGAGAGCAATATGGTCACAAAACTTGTACAAAGGCTTACAAAAGTTGGGCAGAGCTGGATGTCTAATTCCAGTGCGATTCAGATTGGTCACTCCAGATGCAGCAGACCCAGCACTTATCAGTGCATATGCAAATGCCTGCAAATTTTCAGCACATTCCAGCCCTTAATAATAATTGAGCACCATTAAGCACAAAGGTAATATGTCTGACTTCATTTGAACTTTGAAGAAGCAAGCTAGCAAACTCAACTATGACTACTAATTTCATTAAAAGTTGAATTTTTTTGTTTTTAGTTTCCCACAGGTTTCCTCCAATAGAGACAATTCTATTCAAAGTCTTGTTGGATACTAATTGTGAGCACCTCCCTCAACAAGAATTTAAACTTGAGTTCACCATGTTGTGGGACACTAGCTTCTTCCACTAAACTCGATCGTCAAATATTTGTTCTTATGGTCATGGGTGTTTTTGGGTTTTAACTGCAACTAAGTTTCCAATTCTGGCAAATTAAAGGAGCACACACTTCTGCAAAAGGAAATGGAGGAGTTGACAAATAGTTTTGCTGTTTTCCTGCTTCCTATTTTTCCAGATCTACCAGAAATTGCTATGTCCTTTTCCAGCTTCAGGACAAAACAGGATCAGCTGACACCCCTTGCTACTAAATGCCATTAACCTAGTGAGACTGATGAAATCCCAACCCAATCATTTTATATGTATGAACATATTGATTGACTAATTTATAGATGATAAATTGAGTCGTTATCATATTATTAGCATGTTTACTATGATAACAATCCTTGATTAATTATGTGATAATTATTCAAGATTCAAATTTGAATTAAAGATATTAGGGTAATATTTTAATTCAATTTGTTAAGGAAATTAATAAGTTAGTTATAACTTCCTAAGAGTTAGGGTTGTTATCTTATTTATTAAATTCCTATAAAATTGGTATGGAGGATGGCGCATGGTTGACATCCAATGGGCAAGATTTGATCTTGCATTTTGGATTTCAAGTTTGCATTTTGAATTTCAAATTAAGATATTAATGTAATATTTTAATTAAGAATTCAAATCCTCTCGACCAATGGGGATTGGACATTCAAGATTTAGTTTTCAAGATTTGATTTTGAAATTTAAATTTGAATTGCCTTTTAGTTTTGAATTATAATATCAATGTAATATTATAATCAAAAATTGAAATCCCTATTTTCTTTATTATAATTCCCTAATTTCATGAGTTAGGGAATGTGATTCCCTGATATGACTCTATTTAAACACCACACAAGTCTCATAACCTTATGAGACACACAACAACTCGCCAACCCTAAGAAAAGGAGAGAGAAGTCGCCTATTCTAAAGTGGGGAGGAAAATTCGACTAACCCTAAAAGAGTTTAGGGCTTGAGAGAATTCGACTAGAAACCCTAAAAGGTTTAGGGCTTGAGGTGTCATGTGTGTGTGGGAAGAGAGATAGGCGCCAAGAAAGTAGTTCTTGGTTCATCTCTTTTGGTGCGCCACTTTATCTTAGGGGTTCAAGAATTGTTCTTGAACAATAAAGATCCGTAGATTGGGTTCCCGTAATCTCTTGGGAAGAAGAGATTGGAGGCTAGCACCTAGGTGTCTGCCAAACTGTTCGTGTGGATCACCGGCAGAGGAAGGACACGCGTTGCAGTGGACTTCTCAGATTCGCAAGTTTCAAAGCCACCGATTGAAATTTAGGTATACATCTTCCCTCACTAGTACAAACATAGATAGTGGATCCTGGAAAGGAATTATAGAGCATGCGATTTTAAGTATTTTTGTTTTTTTCCGCTGCTCTCGCTCTATAATTTCCCAACATCTCCTCCCTTGGGCAACTTTTAGAAATGAGGGGGTTCAGAAGTTGATATCGTTACGAGATTAGTTATGGTTTTGTTCAAAAAGTGTACTCAAAACTCAAGTGAAGAGGGAATTTCAGCAAATGCTATGACTTATTGCTCAATATTTCTGTCCCAACTCCCCACTAATTGTAATCAAAAGAAGAACATTCAAAATGTATAACTAAATATACCTGATCCCCAGCAAAAATAAGCCATGCGTGACTTCTTGAAGGAATCACAGAAGATTTGCTTAGCAATCTTGAAGTGCCAATGAGTAGTTGCAGCAAGGAGTGAGCCGCAACGGCAGCAGACACCCCAACAAGATATCTGTCCAAGACAATTTAATGAATAACTTTCTATGTAAAAAATTAATTAATATTGTTTAGATCATTCAAATTACGCCCCTAAACTATGCATACCATGGCTCCATGCTTAACATGCCTCTATTGATCTTTATAGGATTGACTCTTTTCAAATGAGTGATATAATTCATGTATGGTCAAAGGAGACTTTTGAAATCGCCCTTTTTTGTAAAAGGGAGACTCGTATAAGTTTTGGGTTTGCATCATATGAATCACTTTAGAATAAACCAAAATCAAAATTGATGATATTGTCCATCACAAATACACATTAATTTACAAGCATAGCTATAAACTATTCCTAGTCACGATAGCTCGATAAGTGATATTAAGTATAAAAAAAGACAAGAGGCAAAAGAGGATTTTAAGTCTTTACCAAAAAAAAAGAGGATTTGAAGTTAACAAGTAACAACTCTGTCTGGCATTAAAAAATATGACTAAAATATATACTAGTTGGTGGAGGGTGCTTGAGTGCTTCCTGGCTATGTTTTGAAGTACACAGAGGGAAGTTACAAAATTTTCTCAAATTTAAAATAGGGTATGAAAGGAGACAAACAAAAAGAAAGAGTTCAAGAATGGAAAAAAGAAAAAAGAAAAAGGAAAAATTCCATCACGGGTCGGCTTTCTGTTTATTCAAATGCCATTGAAGATGAAAACAAAAGGGCAGCTCCCAAATTTCGTCATCATTTGGCAGCGCCAAACCCAGTGGCATTTTCGTCAAAACGAGGTTAAGTGCATATTCACATAATCACATGACAAACAAACCAGGCCTTAGAGTCTAAATAGAAAACTCAGTAAATGAATCCAAATCATGTAGTAAACAAACACTTATAAAGAAGGAAAATCAAATTCCTTGTAAGAAGTTTTGGGTGATGTGTTTGGATGCAAAGAAATCGTAGTAAACTAAATAGAAAACGTGAGAAAATCAAATTGATCTTGACTATGAACTAATTCGATTGAAGCTAGGAGTCAGAACTCGATCTATGAGCTAAGAAATCACTGTAGTCACTTGAGAGTCGCAACTTCGATTCTCGTTCTTTCTCACTATTTTAAATAACAGAGTTAAAAGAAAAAAGCAATTCCAGAATCAAATT
Organism: Chamaecrista fasciculata; assembly: GCA_003254925.1. Lineage (NCBI taxonomy): Eukaryota > Viridiplantae > Streptophyta > Magnoliopsida > Fabales > Fabaceae > Chamaecrista > Chamaecrista fasciculata. The sequence goes on from QANZ01046507.1 coordinate 48,775, forward strand.
AGGTAGTCGAATCGAACCCATTTTCTCACGAAAGAAACACTAAAAAAAAAAAAACACAAGAAAAGAAAGAAGGAGATCATGAAAAAGCTTACTCGAAGGAGTCAGAGAAGGACCATTTAGAGTAAACCGGGAAACTAAAACCGTAGATGGAGACGGAGCTAGCTTGCTTGGCCGTCACCATAAACGAAAGCGCAATCACAGAGCAAGCCATACATAACAGCCTCAGAATCACCTGCACCGCCTCGATTTTCCGGCGAGTTCCGCCGGCGGCGGAAGCCCCGACGAGCGGACCGCCCATTGTGGTGCCGTTTTCTAACACCGCCACGGCCACCACCTTCTCTCCGGCCGCCGCCGGCGGTGGTTGTTCAGTCACCATCAAGAGAAGCTTCTGGAACTTGGTGGTTTGGTCTTCGCTTGTGAGTGTGTGTGTTTGGGAATGAGATTTTTGAAGTTTTGAAGAAATGGGTGATTTCGACTCTCTAACAGAATGAAAAAGAAGGATGGAATTCGTGAGCTTTTTCTGTTTTCTGTTTTCACATTACTCTCTCCGGTCACCTATCCCTCAATTTGTACATCTAATTCTTCCCAAACTACAATTATATGATTCTTTTTGTATTATTTTTTCTTGACAAATTTTATTAATAAAAATTACAAAGTCTGTAAAAAAAGTTTGTATAAACCAATAAAAATATGTGAATAACCTGAAACCATTAGTAATCCAAATTTTATATAAACATCAAGGACAAGCGTTTAGTGCAGCATTAAACGAGTTACGTTTCATTAGAAAGACCAAAGTTCGGGCTATGAAGTTAAGAGCTTTAAATGTTCACTCTCGATTTAAATAAGATTAATCTTTGTCTAGACCATTATAAAAATAGGTGAGAGAAATTTATAGTTAAACCAAATAAAATTATATAAAAAAATATTATGCTTCAAATCCACCAAAGTATTAATTTGATAAGCTCAAACTTTAATTTCTAAATTATTGAAACACTAGAATACTTTAGAGCTTGAATATTTCATAATATCATCCTAGTTATTATATAATAAAATTAAGGTGGATTGAATTTCTATGATTTGGGCAGTAAATCTTTCTCACATGATAATGTCTTTGAAGAAAATTTTGTTAGTCATTATTAGGGATGGCAATTTATATCCTAAGTTAGGATATCCGTCCGTATCCATCCGAAAAAATATCCGGTATCTATCGGATACCGGATATCGGATACGGATATGGATAGTGAAAATTAAATTTTTTTCGGATAATGGACGGATACGGATATTGCCCTCGGATACCCTATATTCGTCCGAAATGAACGGATATTTAGGGTATCCGATATCTGATACCCTATTACTTATTTAATTTTTATATTTTACTTTTAATTTAACATTTTATATATAAATATTTAAATTTAATTAATTATATTCATATATATTTTTTTAAAGAATCATATTTTAGTTATTTATATTTAATTTTTCATTTTAAAAAATAAATTTAAAATGTAAATAAATAATAATTTCATTTAATTATATTAGTTGGCGGATAATGGATATCGGGTACCCGATATATCCGATTTATAAAATAGGATATCCTATCCTATATCCATATTTTTTCGGATATTTCGGATATTTCGGGTATCCGTCGGATACCGGATATCGGATAGGGTGCGGATACGGATATTAATTTATCGGATACGGATAGGGTACGAATATTAGATAGGATAAACGGATACGGATACGGATAGTGGCAAAACCACCGGATATCCATCCGTTGCCATCCCTAGTCATTATCATATATCTTATATTATATGGCTCAACTCCTTTCTGGTCGTCCATATTTTAAAACTATAGTACAAAATTAATAATAAGAGGAAAATTTTTATTTGATCCCCTCTTTTTTACTGAGTTAACGATTTAGTCCCTCATTTATTTTACATATAACGGGCATGCAAAGCCTCTAGTAATAAATATCACCCGTCACTTTTTTCAAAATGAAACAAATGAAAACTTTTAGGACCAATTTGAAAATTTTGAAACATTTAAAACCAAAATGAACTTAAAAGTACAAATTTAGGACTAATTTGAACCAAAATTATGCATTTTATTTTTGAAGGGTAGAAACCAAAGCTGATGGCTTTAGACTCCTTAGTAGTGGTTACCATCCGGGTCAAGGTAATAACACTAACAACTCAACATTTCCATGGAAAGATTTCTGGGAAACGAAAGCTTCGATGAGAGTCCTGTTGACGGTTTGGAAGATTTATAATGATGCAATCCCCACCTTCACTAACCTTAACCGTCATCATCTACGCTGTGAAATCATCTGTCCTATGTGCTGCGTCTTGGATGACTCGATTTCGCATACCTTCCTTCTCTGTAGCTTTGCTAGGGCGGTTTGGTTTGGGCTATCGATTACTTAATAGATATCACTCCAGGAACTCTACTTTCCGCACTTGGTTGACGAGTTGGATTATCCGTTGGAAGCGTAACAAGGATCGGTACTCCGAAGCATGGCTCACCATTCTAGTAAGTCTTAACGTTATTTGGAATTGCAGGAATGGAGCAGTCTGGAGAAACTCAAAGCCGAATCCAGTTTCTATCATCAAAACCATTCAGTCCTCTGTCTCTTTTTATGGTAATGTTTTTAATGGTTCATTGTCTTCTTCTGCTTATGATGGAAAAGCCTTTGAGTTCTTAACGTCCTCAAGTCATGATGCTAGGGATCGCGGGGTCCAGGAAGTTAGACCGGATCCCACCTAGTGCCATGACGCTTGGATTTAGGCTTTTGTATACTCTTTCACCGTTTTTATGATATAAAGAAAAACTTCATAAAGAAAACGGCCGCATAAGACCTGGGTTCACTTTTATCATTGTTATTTATCTTCCCATCATTATTTTTCTAAGATCAATTTAAAAATTTGTCATTGCCACATATTTTTATATAATTATTAATCTTTTTTAATAACATATAATCAATAATTTTTTTGAAATTTAATTTTTTTTTTATTGAAAATATTATAGTTCGATCAAACACATGAATAAACTCATCATAAAATTCACTAAATGATTACTATAAATATTTTGGGTTTAGGGTAAAATTCACACCGTGTGGTTAGGACCGAATCCACTTTGGTATCTTGAAAGACAAAATTTGACACTTTGGTACCTTGAGGTTTGCGCTGTTAGTACTTTGGTATCTTGTGGTTATTTTCTATCAAGATTTAACGAAGATTGTTAGCACTTTTGCAAAAATTATAAAATTCCCTCAAATAATTTCAAAATTTTCAAAAACATCCCTAGATCATAATATTTGAGGAGTAAAATGAAAATTATAACAAAATTTTAGGGGTCAAAATGTAATTATGAAAAATATTGGAAAAATAATAAAATTACTGATTAGTCCTAAATTTGGGAAATAAAATGCAGCTTAGTTCTAAAACTGTGTGGTTAGATTGTGAGAAGATAAACTTTACAAAATTTTTTGCAAACATTATAGAATGACCCCAAATAGTTTCAAAATTTACAAAAAAGTCCCTAGATCATGATATTTGAGGACTAAAATAAAAATTACAAAAAATTTTTGGGGTCAAAATGTAATTTTGGAAAATAGAAAAAGGAGATAATTACATATCAGTCCTAAATCTAAAAAATAAATGCAATTTAGTACTACCCATATTCAAATACAACTACTTAAATGAAATTTTGAAAGTGAATTTGGATAATTTAAAGAATATTTCCATTAATTAATTTACAAATTGAATAACTAATATTTAGTTTCGCTAAATAATTTAATAAATTACTAAAATATTTTTTTTATGAAATTATAATAAAACTATAATTTTTTCATGCAAATTATTTAGTAAGTTATGATAGCAAAATATGATGATCTAATTATAATATTTTATCTTTAAAATACATAATTACAATAAATATAATTATTTTAGTAAAATATTAACTTAAATTTAGCAGTAAGTATAAAATTTTTAACATCAATAGTCAAGTATGTTTGTGATTTAATTTCAATTGGTATATTTAATAAAATAATTAAATTAATTATGAACATATATTATAGAAAATCAATCTTATTATAATGTGGCCCAAAGACTATTTTGAAAAATATAAAATTTTCTTGACCTTAAATGGAAGAAAAATCAAACAGTAGAGATACATAATTATTTTTTGTGTCCTAATGACCAATCTGATAAACATTTGAGTTCAATATGTGATTAATTAAGGACTTGGTTGAGAGAAGTTTTATGAGAAAGGGAAGATTTTGATTCATCAAAACTCTAACGATCTTTCTGCAATTTCTTTTTTCATAACTCTATAGTTCTTAAAATGAAATTGTTGAAAACTCCATCAATTCTTTTAGTTTGTTGCTTTTTGATTGGTTTTACTAAATGGAGAGGACCTAAACGCACAAAACAAATCTTAGCAAAGAGTGAAAAATGGTTTAAGCAGCAATAGAAACTAACAGATAAGTTGTTGTAGAAATCGACGGCTAAGATTGAGCCACGTCAGCACTTTTTGTTAAATCTTAACGGAAAATAACCACAGGGTACCAAGGTGCTGACGGCGCAAACCTCAGGGTACCAAAGTGTTAAATTTTGTCTTGCATGGTACCAAAGTGGATTCGGTTCTAACCACAGCGTACCAAAGTGCATTTTACCCAATATTTTAAGCTAACTAAACCATTTTAACAATTTAATTAAAAATTACATTATTAGAAATCCTACTCTTTTGAATCACGTTTTAAAAAAAAGAAAACAAAGTTATTGTGTAAATTTGGTCTCATGTCTTTTGTTGAGTTTCCAATTTGGTCATGTATTATTTTTGTTGCATTTTTTGTCTCATATCTTTGCAAAAGGTCCCAATTTGATCCTATATAATTTTTGGTCTCGTATCTTTTGGTCAAGTTGAGGAATTTGTCTCATATCTTTACAAAATGATCAATCAAACGATTGATCCTTTTGCAAAGATATGTGATCACTTATGCACCTAACCTAAAGATGTATGACCAATTATGCAATTGACCAAAAGATATGAGACCAAATTGGGAACTAACCCCAAGATATGAGATCAAATTTGCACTTTGACAAAAGAAAATACAAGTCAAAGTGCAAATTTGGTTCTTTATCTTTTAGTCAGGTTGTAGATTTGATCTCTTATCTTTTTTGTTGCAGATTTGGTCTCTTATCTTTTGGTTAGATTCAGACTCTTATATTTTTTTTTATGGCAAAACACCCTTTAATGCCCTAACGTTTGCAGTGATTTTCAGTTATGCCTCTAACGTTTCATTTTGTTCAGGCATGCCCTCAATATGCAACCAACGTTTCAATTATGCCCTCAATTTTGACTCAATGCACATGTGGCAATTTTTTTTGCTTATGTGTCATTTTTTTTGTCTAACTTGATTACGTGGCATCATGACTGGGCATTCTTATTTTTTTTTTCTACCTTGGCATTATGACTGGATTTACATTTTTTAACATAAAAATTGAGTAAACTAGCAAATCAGTCCCTGGATTTATATTTTTCATCATCTTCATTCATTTTAGTCTCAAATTCTCAAAATAAAATTGTAAAGTGTCCCAAAACACTTCCAAACATTTCAATTTAGTCCTTAAAAGTATTAAAAACCTTAAAACCTAAACTCTAAACCTTAAAACTATAAACCATAAACCCTAAACTCTAAAATTCTAAACCCTAAAACCCTAAACCCTAAAAAATCTAATTTGAGCAATTAGGTCCCTCACCCATTCTTATCCCATTATTCTCAATTCCCCCTCTTTTCATCATCTTCATTCATTATAGTCCCAAATTCTCAAAATAAAATTGTAAAGTGTCCTAAAACTCTTCCAAACATTCCAATTTAGTCCTTAAAAATATTAAAAACCCTAAATCCTAAAATCCTAAACCCTAAACCCCAAACTCTAAACCCTAAACCCCTAAACCCTAAATCCCTAAAACTTAATTTTTTTTTAATCTTCATCTTCATCTTCACAATTTAACATAAATCCCTAATTTCTTTTTTAATTCCTAAACCCCCTAAAAAATTTTTTAATCTTCATCATTCATCATCTTCATCTTCTCCTCCACAGAGCAAGCTCATCCACTTCTGCGCCGTCTCCCCTTCCGGCGACCTCAATTACGCTCTCTCCCTCTTCGATTCCGTCGAACATCCCAACCAAATCATGTGGAACACCATCATTCGAGGCCATTTCTTGACTCCTTCCCCAATTTCGTCCCTGCTTGTGTATCAACTTTTAATTGTGGCCCTGTTCGGTTTATTTTGGTGACTAGGATGACAAAATGGCATTTAACAGTGTCATGTTAACGACCAAGTAATCACTGTTAGTAATGGATATAGGCTAGAGGGACTAACAAGTTGACAATTGTGATTAATGAGGGACCAAATAGTCTATTTCAAAAATACAGGGACCAAATAGCATCAAAGTGTGAAAAAGGAGGGACCAAATAGTCTATTTCAAAAATGTAGGGACCAAATAGTTCAAAGTGTGAAAAAGGAGGGACCAAATAGTACTTTATCTCTAAAAACAACTAATCTGCCAACCATTAAGAAATGATTAATACCCACCAATCATGTAATGAGCTCAATCTCCCGTGACTGAATGACGTATTGGCAGTTTGACACCATGCCTGGCTGATACAGTGATACATCTAGTCTCATACTCTCATTGAGAACATTAAAAATATATTTTTTAAATTCTTGCTTTTTTTTTTAAAAAAAAATCATCAATTACTTATTCTGTAAAACATTTTTTGTGAAAACTAAATAGTTTATGTTCATAAAAATAAATTTAAAAACCAAAAAGCATATTCCTTATATCCCAAGGAGTAAATGATAATTTTGACATATAAAATTTCTTCTATAATCACATATACAATTTTTTTTCATCACATGTCTTCTTTTTAGCAAAAAAATATATATCATAACTAAACAAAATATATTATCCAAATACATATTATTGACCATGTATGATGTATCCCTCTTCATTACATATTTACATGTCTACTTAAAAACAATAAGCTTGAGAGTAAAATACTAATCTTATATTATATGGCTCTATTCCTTTATTGTTGGTCAAAATTATTGAATAAAAAAACTAAAAAAGAAAAAGAAATTATCCACTTTCTTTTAGCCCACGTTCTTTCAAGTCTCACTCCATACAAGTTACTTTTGATTTTCATTAATATTTTAAGCTTCATATAAAAGGATAAATTACACTTTGGTACCCTATAGTTTGGTCATATTTCACTTTAGTACCCGGTGATTTAAAAAGTGACACTTTGGTATCATGTGATATTCTCTCTTAACAAATTATTTTTAAATAATTTTATATTTTACATACATATTTGTGTGCCCGTTAGGACACACAAAGCCTCTAGTGTATATTTATATATCATTTCTTAATTGATAGTAATGGCTTTTTATCCTTGAGTGTAGGTCTATTTTGACCATTATTGTACTTTATTATGATAAATAAGTATTAACCAACTTGAATCACCAAATATCATAATATTAACTATAATTATATTTGGTGTAACAATTAAAAATTGTTAAAAAGAAACATACAAATAATATTCTGTAAGAATCAAGGAAGCTATAAATTGAATGCCGCCTAGATGTTTCAGATATGCTTACTAGGTACTACCATTGCATAATATCAAAACGGCATATGTGAATGCTAGTTGGCATGATGCATATAGCATGAAACTAAATAAACACGGTCAAAATGTCATTTTAAGTCTCAAATTATAAGATAAGTTCTATTTTATTCTCAAACTTTCTTTTATTCCATTTTAGGCCTTAAACATTCTTATTCATTCCACTGCTTGTTCAAAATAGATTTTGTCACATTTCAACTTTCTACCATTATCTTTGAGCTAGTCCACGGAGTTAGACAATTTTTCTGTCATGTTTCGTAATAAATGAGTTAACAAAAGAAAAATAACAATTTACTTCTTAGAAAGAAAAAACAAATATAAATTTATCCATGTTATAAAAATAATATATATAGAAAGGTAGAAGGACAAGAAGAAGTAGAAGAATAGAGACAAGATGAGGAGAGAATATTATCATTCACTTGGTAGAGATACATTCAACACTTGTGGACATCACCTATTTATAGGATTTGTAAGGGTAACCTTCAACCAAGAATTAAACATGGTCTTAAGTCCTAATTAACTAGGGGGTTACATAATATTCAATTGGGGGTTTTGGGAGTGGTAAGGACATCCACCATAAATTGTTTTATAACACTCCCCCTTGGATGTCCATTAACGAAAAATGTGCCTCATTAAAACCTTACTAAGAAAAACTTAGTGGGACAAAAACCTACTGAAGGAAAAAGAGTACACCATTATAATAATACTCCCATTATAAGTTGCCTCATTAAAAACCTTTGTTAGGAAAACTCAGTGGAACAAAACCTTAACAAAGGGAAAAAGAGTACAACATACTTAAACTCCCCTGATGATTGCATCACTAAACATCTCTTAGTTGTTGTATTCCAACCGATGCACTGACTTTTCAAAATTGTTGCTGGTAATGACTTCATGAAACTAATTGTTGCTCGAACGAATCGCTTGAACTTCTTTGTTAAATTTCCTTTGAGGATTATGTGGGTAAAGGACAAACTTGATGAAATATGATTACTTTTAGCTCCTTTTATGTATAGTACTTTTATTTGAGCTATACATTTGCAATGTTATCTTTAAACAATACAGTTGATACATTTTCCTGCAAAGACAAATTACACATCTTCTGGATGTGTTGAGTTAGTATGTAATCTCAATCAAACAAACTCTTGAGTTACCTTATGTATTGTAGTTATATAAAAATTATATTTATTTATATATAACAATCTCACAACCATTGGGGGTACTCAATGGAAGTTCTTTATAATCTTAAATTTTCACTAGTTATGTGTTCGATCTACAGGCCGAGACAAAACTTTGATTTTCTAACCTTTTTCATCTCAAATTATTTCTTTAAACAATACACTATATTTTGGAGCTCTTCAGGAGTTCTCACAATATTTGAATCATCAACATACACATCAATTATCACACATTTTGATTCATGTCTCCTAATGAAAATACATGAACAAATTGGATCATTTTTATATCATTCATTCAACAAATATATTCATTGAGACGAATGTATCACATATCTCTAGATCATTTCAACCTATTGAAGGACACATATTGAACAATTTTCCCAGAAAATCCTGCATGCTTAGTGATTTAAATCTTCAAGGATTTTCATGTGAATTTCATTATTCAATAAACTATAGCGTGTAACCACATTTATTTAATGCATATCAAGCTTTTCACGCATTGCCAGACAAATAAAATATCTTAAGGTAATTGCATCTACCACATGAGAATATGTTTCCACATAATCTATGCCAATCATTTGAGAAAAACCTTTTTGTACAAGTAGAGCATTATATCTTATGACTCCATTTTTCTCATTTCGTTTTCTCACAAAAATTAATTTGTACCCCACTGGGTTTACACCTTCAGGTGTTTGGACTGCTGGTCCAAAAACTTCACACTTATCAAGTGAAGCTAATCTTGCTTGAATTGCATCTTTCCATTTTGGCCAATTATTTTTCTGTCAACATTCTTCGACAGCTTCAAGTTAATGATCCTCATTTATTTTCGTTGCAACATTTATATGAAAAATTGTTGTCGACAATAATATATTTTCGATTCCACTTTTGACATAACTTATCAAGATCTCTTCATTATCATTCTCATTATAATTCTCAGGTACCTGATCCTCCTTTGAGGTTTTAACTTTCATGATTAGTTATGTCTTAGGTCTCTTCAGGAGAACCTGCTTCTATAATATGACCATCTTGATTGTTTGCTCCTTTCCTCTTTTTAGGAATTTTATATTTGGAACCAATTGGTCTTCCACGTTTCAATCGTGGTTTACATTCATCTGTACTATAATATATTGTCCTACTGGGACATCAATTCAAAATTGGAGCATTTACAGCTAGTATATAATATTTTATAAATCTTTTAAGGTCAGCATATGCGTCTGGCAACAGATTGGTAATATTTTGCAAATTTGAACTTCTAGTTCACAATGCTTTATACGAGGATCTAAATGAAATAAATATCATAATTCCAATCATTTTTCTTTACCAACTGTTCACTTTCTCCCCCTAATGTTGGAAATATTTATTTATCACAATGATAATAACCAAATCTTGCTGTAAATAAATCTCCAATAATTGGTTCAATATACTTTATTATAAAAGGAGATTTATATATATCCAACATATATTGCTCTCCACATATGAAAACCCATCTTTTTGCGTTGTGGTGGAGTAATTGGAACATAATCGCACAACCAAAAATTCTAAGATGGAAAATACATGGCTCTTGACCCAAAGCCAATTATAATTGGGAGAATTCATAATAATTTCTTTTTCTGATGCGTATAAATAGCATATCATTGTGCTTAGACATGATGCTTTGTTCTCATAAGTACTGGTCTAGCTATCAACTGGATGCATTTAATAAATTATTATGCTAGACCATTTCATATATAAACGTAAGCTTCGAGACGTTCAACTTTTATCTTAATAAATATATAATAGTCATTAAAAACTTGAGACATAAACTCACTAGCATTATCAAGACAAATTATCTTAATTACAAAATCTGGAAATTGTACTCTTAATCGAATTACTTAACAAGTAATCTTCACAAATGTCATATGTGACTTGATAATAATCATACATGCGACCATATTGTAGATGCATCTATAAAATATTCGAATGGTCCGCATGGTGGGTGAATGTGCTCATATAATCACCATACATTCCAGATATGTAGGGGACTCAATCCCAACTTTAATTAGTGATGCTTTCATAATTAACTTCCTTTGAGAACAAGAAATATTAGAGAATTCTTTACATTGAAGAATCTTCTGGTTCTACAATCGATGGTCTCATGTGAATCCTCAATCATTTTTGCATCATTATTAAACCAATATGACCCAACCGGTCATAATAACACAAGTATTTAGAATAGTAAACTTCTGGTTTACCATAACATGCATATCAATTATGCTAATATTTAATTTGTGTAGTACAAAATAGAGGGAAAATGTTGGTAACATTTCATATATATTCTTTTTCCCATCACAATCATAGTGAGATAAACATTATAATTTTTCATCCATTGTAGTCTCATCAACTCTCAATATGATAATCATTTTTGCTTGACAAGTTTATCTGAGACTTACTGCATAATAATGCTTATTTTATAGCCAATTTTGTTCCTCTAGATAATAATACATTGGCTTTTCCATATCCGTCAATCAATTTTGTACTAACACATCATTTGTTTCTTTTTTAATGATAAAATACATTTTATCTTTCAATATAGTATGCATTGCAACATTGTCTACAAGACATATATCTTCATTAAATTTATTGTTAACTAATGAACATCTATATTTTTCATTAAAACAAATAATGAGTAAAAACATAATATCATTTACTATTTTAATACCTTCAAATACTCAAAGAATAAGTAACATCTGAATATATAATATCAAAGAGGGCATATATAGTTATCATGTTTAATTTATAGAGAATTATTTTTACAATGATAGATTTAACAAAAAACATAAATATATTAATCAAGGGTTTAGTTCTTCGAGAACTACCCCACATTCTTATGATATAGTTCTTCAAGAACTCAATAAGCTAGTCATTAATAAGAACTCAATAGATACACAAATTAGTCCTGAAAAAGCTTAGTTTTTCAAGAACTATCATATATACTCCATTATGTAACTCTTCAAGAGCTCATCCTCAAATCTTATTATTATCATCTTAATTTTTTTTACTTTATATACAAATGAGTCCTCTTTATGTAGGACTTAATGATATAACTTATGGCCTACTAATTACATCATGAAAGTGGGAGGTTATAAGCCTTTATGTACACTAATGGAGGAGAAATTTACACCTTCTTTAAGGGTCATGACATGAGAGAAGAATGACAAAATTCATTCATCTTAACATCTTATTATATTATCATTGTCATCTCTACTAGAGATATAAGGTGGAAAAAATTTTCTCAATTCAATTCACACCACAAATTTCATCTCCATCTCATAACAATATAAAAATACATATATTGATATTAGTCTTCAAGACTATTAATCCACAATCTCATGATTTTTATAACTATATAATTGCCACTCATAATAATTCTTCAGGATGAATTAGCAATTAGTCTTCGGGGCCAATAATAAACAATCTCTCAATTGGAATGATAAAATAGTGAAGTGTATGATAATCAACTCATCTATGAAACTATTAGCCTTCAAGGCTATTATTGGACAAATTATTGTTTTAGGCAAATCATCAATTTGTGCAACAATCCTTCCATGAACTTATTCGTTGCAAATAATATAGCTTGGCTTCGGGCCATCAAAAATATTTTTAACAAATGTAAAACATATTAATAATTTATCAATTTCTATATTGACTTAGAGCCTTCAGGGCTATTGTCAAGATACTTTCAATACTCATAATTTTTATTTTATAGATCTACCAAATGATGATAGTCCAATCAAATGGTGATATGACTTCGGGCCATATGAAACTTTTCAACTTCAAAGATGTATGATAATATTAAACTTATATATAAAATATATAAAGTAAGAACAAAAATATCTTACCTTACAAAAACTTCTTACCTTGAGTTTATCACGATGAAAAGAGAACTTGAAGATCTTACTCAAATTTGGCAGAGGCTCGTGCTGATAACGTGTTATAAAAATAATATATAGAAAGGTAAAAGGAAAAGAAGTAGAAGAATAGAGACAAGATGAGGAGAGAATATTATCATTCACTTGGTAGAGATACATTCAACACTTGTGGACATCACCTAGGACTTGTAAGGGTAACCTTCAACCAAGAATTAAACATGGTCTTAAGTCCTAATTAATTAGGGGTTACATAATATTCAATTGGGGGTTTTGGGAGTGGTCATCCACCATAAATTGTTTTATAACAATCTCTTGTGACTAAGAAAATTCTTTCTCTTGCTAACTTATTAAATCATTCATCTCAATTGTCCTAATACAAAATAATGACAAAAACCAAATAAAATCAAATTTTAAACTAACAATAGAACAAATGAAAAAAAATTTAATGACCAAAACAGAACCAAGAAAAATCTGAATGATTTAAAATTTGAATGATTGCTTTTCAAGGACCAAAATGAGATTTTGACCAATAAACATTGAATCCACATGCTTCTAGTATGGAAAAAAAAAGCTTATTCTCTCACTATCTCTACTGATACACTAAATAATCTCAAATTGTTTTTCACACTCAAATCATAATTTTACACAATTCTCGCAAGAGAACTTCTTCCCCATAGAATTTTTTCCTTCATGTTTTACCCATGATCAGGATCACAAACAGATCTCAGCTCTAATGCACAAGGCATGACAAAGCCTTATTCACTTGCTTATTAGTTATTACAACAAAACAGCACGATATCAGTATTGTTCACCCGAACATCTATTCTACACTCCAAACATCAAATCCATTACTTTGGACACCACTGATTTTGCTGGAGAAGCAATCGCACCTGTTTGCCAAGCGTTTGTGTTACCACTCTGAAGGCAATAGGATCGAGAAGGAGTTTTGGATATGTTCATTTCTGAGGCTCTAGTAGATGGTAGAGGTAAGGGTGTAAAACCCTTGTTGGTAAGTCTTTCATTTAAAGCTTGACGCTGCAAGGGATCCAGAGGCTTCACACCCACTAATATGGCTCCATTAATTTGCATCCCATTCTTGTTCAGAGCTTTTTGAGCATCAGAACGATTCTGCATCAGCAAGAAATCTAGTCAATGACTCAAGTATGTATGGTTGTCATTTGACAGTTGACACCAAGTTGGATTTATGACAAAAATCATTTTAAGTGATTAGTGTACAAAGAAAGCCGTTAGAGATTCTAGTACGTAGAGTTGACCAAATGGAAAATAGTCCAATAACTAGAGGTAAGGGAAGAGAAAAAATCATTAGAAGAAATTTAATTATTATTAACCTAAACATATAAATAAGCGAAAACAGAACATGTGTCAATTGATCTCTATAGCCAACTCCACTTAGTGGAAAAGGGCTTATGTTGTTGTTGTTGTTGAGCCTTTCATATCAGATTTCATCCGAAATGTAGTAAATATTTGAAAAAGAATCTTCATCTAATGCGACATGTTATCTACTGTTTCAGAAATCGAAAAGGAGGAAACACTTAAACACAAGCACTTACTGCTTTACAAAGAAAATCTTTTAGCAAACTTTAATTCAGAGGAGGAAAAGAAACCTGATATAAGATGTGCATCCAGTTAGAACCATTAGGGCCAGGAACATGTTTCAAAATTACACCACATTTTTCGAACTCCCTTAAAACCGAGTTAGTGTCGCCGGGGAAAAATCTACAATAGAAAGAGCACTGTTACATGCATGCTAATGGTAGGTAATAGATGGCATTAGCACAATGATTTCAGCATCCTCGAAAAATAATTGACTGGCAGACATGGAAGAAAAGTGCTTCAATTAGTAAAACATAAGTTCATGTTATTTTCTAGTATGTTATGACTTCTGTATTTTTCGTTATCAATTAGTAAAGCGTTGCTCTTAGGAGGATATCTTACCTCTGCTTTTGTAATTGTACCTCTTTCATTTCGTTATCAATAATATTTTTTCTCTTGTCTAAAGATTTTAATACTAACTATAGAGAGGGGGGGAGTAAATGTTCCTATTTGGTTGCAAAGATCCTAAATAACAGAACCTACTCAATTGGTTTTGGATTCTGCTGCTCATAAACGACATTTGACTATCAGCATCTTCTCTTCTTTTCCTGCTTTTCATTTTATGTTAACCCAGTGCTAATAAAACCTTGAATTGCAGTCCCGAAGACAATGAAGAATATACAACCAATGAGAACGTAATTTTCATTTAGACATTATTCAAATATTGTTTCATTCAAATCAGACCTATATGCATGGCAATCAGCTGCAGCCTTCAAGAGAAACATAAAATAAATAGCAAACTTGTTAAGGTCCAGGAAGCAAATTCTCCACACATGTAGAGTTTTTAAATCTTCTTATCTTAATTTCACATTGACTCTACCACCAATTTTCCTGTAATTCTCTATAAGCTGGATTTTGTTTAACCATTAGTAATTCTCAAAACTGCATCCTAAAGCAAACAAAAGAAAGGCAGCAATTGACGAAGTTGGGAACTAAAGTTGATATCCAAGAGTCAAGACATTACCCATAAACAGTTACCCATTCTTCTTCATTGAGACTCCCAGCAGACAAGGTATTTCTCTGAACTTCTTCTGGCCTTGCAACTTCCCTTGGTGGAGGCAAAGTGAGGAAAGCATCAGACTGAACTACACCCTCAACTGGTGAACCCTTTCCCTTCTCATCTTGTTCACCACCACTCTTTGCAGATGCAGGTGACCACCAATTCAAACCTGGTGTACCCTGTTGGTCTTTCTGAACGCTCTTTAAAGCATAAGATGTGCCGGCTTCTGATTTTCTCCTTGTTGGAGATGAAAATTCCCTTTTAGTAGATTGGGTTGGAGTTCTAGGATCTGACTTCACTTCAGGAGATATTTGGTCATCTGGAATGCCTAGTTCAGGAGAAAAATCCAATCTATCTTCCAAGGTGTAAACAGGAGGTGGTGGAAGGTCAGAACCACCAATAGTTTCACGCCATAGAGCGGATACGGCGGCAGCCTGACCAGGACTCGAAAATTTTCCTCTCCGAGCAGAAACAGGTGACCCCAAATCTTGGAAAAATAATGACTGCCTACCAGATCTAGAAGTTCTTTGCACTGTAGTGCTCATATTGTATTTTTATTTATTTATTTTACAGAACAGAAGTGATAGCTGCATACCAACAATCAGATACTTAAACCTCAAGTCCATTGTTTAACAAAGACTGTCATAAAGAAGAAACAAAAAGAAGATGGAGAGATACTCAAATTAAGCAACCCAAACAGATGCATTTCCGTCAGTCATGCTGAAAAAGTTGAGATTAGAGTACAATCCCTCAGTGCTCAGTATTAAATAGACCCAGACTTACCCTAGATGAGCTAAACCCAATAAGATTACAAAGTAATTTCCCAAACTGAGTACCCAGGATATAAAATAACCTAAGCGGCCAATGTACTGATTCAATTCCCCAGCAACCACAAATAGCACGTGCCAGAGGGAAATTATCAACAATGATTTCATGGATAAAGCTATCCTGGGTGGGAGCTAAAACTCATCAGCAATGCCCCCAAAAAATAAATAAACAAATAAAACATAGCAGGACAGTGAAATTCTTGCATACAGAGGCAATTAGCAAATTAAAACCTCTAGTCACAATCCTGTAATGGAAATGTCCGGGAAACGGTAAAACTTTAGAAACGTAGCCGAACAACAAACATAAACCAAGCAATTCCAATAGAGAAGAACCCAGCCAAAATCGAAGAGAAAGAACATGTATGTACGCAAGGTCAAGTTATATACTTGGAAAAATTAATTCAGCTACATTTACAACTACAAATACTTGCTTCGTTTTCGTGCTTTGGTAAGCAGCGAAACGGCAAAGACACAAACACTCATAAAAGTTGAATAAGATCGAGTGACAGAGTGTACCAGGTTGAATTGACGGAAGAGATTTGTGGATTGTGGAATGCGAAATGCGATTGAAATCGTGCAATGAGAAGGGGTTCTTTCTTCGATTATGGTCTTGAATTTCAGAATTTTCCCTCGCAAAACTCGTTTCAGTCACAATTTTAAACAATTTGAAAACCCTAAGTCCTTTCCTAGACGCTTTTGAACACACCTTACTTCGTAATTGTCATTTGTCAATTTCAAATTTTGTTAAATGATCATTTTGGTCCTCAAACTATGAGCTTAGTTTCATTTTGGTCCTCAAACTATTTTTTATTTCATTTTAATCCTTAAATCTTCACATTTGTTTCGGTTTGGACTTCAAACTTTCAGATTTGTTTTGTTTTATTCCTCAAACTTTTATATATGTTTCATTTTGATCCTCAAACTTATAATAAGTGATTTGACAATAGCCAATAAGAAATAGAAAGATTCTCACACTTTAAAAGAAAAATCAACTATAAATTTATCTTCAATTTGTGACTAAAAATGAAAAAAAAATTTCTCAGTTTATCAACTCAATTATTATGACAAATATAAGAGAAAAATCAGATGAAATCACATTTTCTGGGACCAAAATGAAACAATAAAAGTTTGATGACCAAAATGACATTTACGGACTAAAATGAAAAAAAAAATGTTTAATTTGTGGAGCCACACCCTTCATATTTCGGATGTTAAATGTGTCGTTCGTAGAAGACTGAAAAATAAATAGTAAAATTAGTATATAATTACAAATTCTTCTGAGAATAAACCATGTTCACAAATTGTTATGGAAAACAGTATAGGTAACTGAAAAAATTATCTGGCTGAATAGAATGGTAAGATAGGGCCTTCCAAATTATCTTTAAATATTTAAAATTTCTTCTTCTTTTTTTGGTCACCCAAATCAGGTGCAATAATATAATTTAAAAGGCAATTATATATTCTTTCTAAGTATCTCATCTATATATTTTTATTATTTTAAAAAACATATAATTAATAAACCTACTGATAATAGGTCCAATAATTAGGAGACCCAATTGGCGGAAGATGTCCTTGGCCCAGTACGCCATAGGCCCACAAGGTGGGTTGTAAGGGCGAGAATGCCCTTAACCCCGCTAAGGCAGGGACGCCCATAACCATAGAGGGCATGGGCGCCCACGGAGCATAAGGTCGCAAGGAATGAGGAGACATTCCCTGAACCAATCAGGAACCAATCAAGGATCAACCAAGATCCCCTGTCAATCAAGACAAATCGCTCAGAGATCCTTCTCATGGATTCTGCCTTGGCCATCAAGGCGCCTTACGCAAATAAGGAAATAGTGATTCACTTATCCTTAATTGGCAAAACAATATCTTCCCACATGAAATAGGAAAGATTATGATTCACCTCCCATATCACTGAAGATATCTTTTCTTACAATCAAAGAAATTTCCTTAAATGGACTCTCCTCAATGAGCCTATAAATACAAGATGGTAACTCTATGAAAGGTAGGTTACTCACACTACTCATGCTAGCTCATATTCTCATTTCTTATTACCCAAATACTAACTTAAGCTTCAGAGGTGAATCACAGGGGAAACCCCCTGTGGTTCATTGTCTTGCAGGAAAATCTTGCGGTGAACCGGGAAACGACCCTCGGCCAAATCCTAGTTCATCACTGGCGCCATCTGTGGGGACAAATCAAAAGCTTTGTTCCTCTAGAAATTTTGAGCGTGAAAACGACAGAGAAATTGTTCGATCTACAGAGTAAATAATACCTCTCTGCTATTATTATTTACTTATTATACTGTCATTATTATTATTTTTCTTTAAAAAAAAGAACAAAAAAAGAAAGGATTCACGGAGCTTTTGAGTCAAAAAAGCCCCAAAATCCATCGCTTTGGAAAAAGTCGCACAAACGCTGCGCAGCTTCAACATCACGGAGCACATGCTCCATTTGTTCGCGCCACAGTCACCGCCGTCTCGTCCTAGCCGACGAACGCGGCAGACTCCACCGCTGTTCCACAAATTGAAAGCTCCGCCATGGTTCGCAGACTCCGCCGCTGTTCCAAAAATTGAAATCTCCGCCGCTGTTCCATGGTTCACAGACTCCACCGCTGCAGCCACCGTCGGCCACGGCTTCGCCGACGAACGCCGCAGACGCCGCCGCTGGACAAATCGGGAGGTCCACCCCTGGAACTGAGACGTTTATGCGTCCGTCGATGTTACCCGAGCTTCAACACGACAGATTTTTTTCCTCCGCCACTCGTCCGCCATTGCTGCCGCCATCGTCAGCCTAAACGTCGCTGTGAACATAGGCGTCGCCGTGAACATGGAGGCCGCCGTGAGCATGGACGCCGTCGTGACTGTCAAAACGACCTGCTCCCATCATCCTCTTCTTTTGTGGCGTTAATGGCAGTTTCCAAATAAGTGAAACAATCCTACCCCTCTAATTATGAGTTTTCATTCATTTAATTAAATGTCTCTTGATTTCTTGATGTTCATGAGGAAACGCCTCTTGAGATTGCATACACGCCCTCACATTAAAGCAGTAAAGCTTTTGCCTCACTTTCATGGACACAGTGGTGTACATACACGCCCTCATAAAAAGAATTAAAAACTATAATTTAATTGGAGAATTGGAGAATAAATTAAATAGGATATAATTTATTTGACTTTTAGATCAAATAGATCATGACTGCGGGCACCACTTTATGACTATTCTCTTTTTACTCTTGTATATATGCACATACTAGCTCCTCTCCTCCATTCCGTAAGAGAGAATATTGGTAATATCATTTTCTTTTATGATAGATAGCAAATATATATGCATGTATACTTTTGAACTATCATCTTTCTTTGGGCCTCCACTCAAAGTGGGCTTTATATATGTTTCAATACCATCACAAAACATCAAATCTCATCATCTAGTACTTATGGACAATTTGAGTCCACACATTAACGTTGCTCAACACTAAATTGCTTACTTTATTCCTTCATTGCATTGGTATTTTTTATGGGTTATAATCAAGGTGCCGCCAATGGCACGGGCGCCGCCGTCGTAAACATAGGTGCCGATGGAAGCGTGGACGGCGATGTGAATACAGGCGCTGCCATGAGTATGGTTTGCCAGATAAGTTCAACTTCGAAAAACTCTTTGATTATGAATTTGCTATTTACCATTATTTGATCATGATTTCAATTAATCTGAGAATTCTTGGGACTCTGTATGCTCGCACTTGCTTTAAAATTACTGTCATAGCTTGAACAAAGTTTGAGATTATGATTTGAACTAGAAGACACATGAGGTGTTTGACATAATGACTGCGAGAACTTTGATAAAGTTAAATACATACTTACATGTTTATTTGTTTTACTTTGATAAAGTAATCTCAATTGTACATGGTTAGCTATATGGATGAACCTTGAATGTGCCCACAACGAGTTGATTTTGATGTCGGGATTAACTGTCCTGCTTATTATGTGGATGAAATGACATCCCTTGCTTCCTTTCACTAGCACATGCAATTATTTTTCTGCTTCAAATTCATTATACCATCATTACTGCAAGGTATCATAATACTTTCATTCCTGGATTTCTTCACGGGTGTATAAAATCCTTTTTGGCCCTTAGCTCAATTTCATATGGATTGGACTTGTTTGAATAATAATACGCATCAAATGCTTGGTTTCAGTACCATTTTTCAAAAGGCAAGGTATAGCTAGACAATATCCTTTTAGTCTTTCCCATCTATGCTAACAAGCGTTGACCTGACATTGGGATCATGTGATAACTCACCATTTTTTCTATTTAAGAACTTAATCAGGCACTTCTCAGCATTTGGAAATCCTTACACCGGTGTCGCCGTAAGTGTGGGAGTTGCTGTGAGCGTGAGCGCCGCAGTACGCAAGGCGCCACTATGAATATGGGCGCCCCCCTAAAAACTTCCTGGGCAATTAAATTAATCTGATAATTTTTCCACATTTGATCAAAATTGACAGTTTAGTTTCTTTTTGAACTTTACAGAAATTCAATAGAGAGGCAAGAAAGTCTCACAAGATTTCACATAAAAGATAAAAAATTTGGCAATCGCCCACCATGCCCAGGCATACCATTTCGAGGAAGACTAGCCTCTTGATGTCCATTTACTAAAGCTCTCTCGATGTAGAGACATGGGGACCACCCATTTGCTAGCGTTTGAGTCAAGATTCTCGCAATCTACCATCATCAACTTGGAGCATTTCATGGGAAGGAGAGAGTGGTATACTCTAAATAAACAACGATGTAAAAGTTTCTTGTTGCAAACATTAATTATTATTCTCAATTCTTTTACTGAATTCATTTATCTTTAAACTAACAGTTTATACTGGAATTATATTAGAAAGATGTCTAGCCAAAATCGGCGACAAAACCTCTTATAAATTATAGACATGGAAAGCTAATGGACTCGATCCAAACAACATCCACATTCACATTGAGGAAAACAAAAGTCACACCTCATTAGGCGCCTGACACATACCGGTCCATAACTGAAGCCTAATTAGGTAAAAATCTACAATTACAAGGAAAAACAAGGCCTTGACGCCATCTGAAGCATAATGCCGCCAAGCAGCAAGGGCCTTGACGCCCAACCGGTCCATAACCGAAGCCCAATGAGGCAAAAATCTCTCAAGAGGGTTGCCCTGACGTCTAGTGGGTATTGCACTCACACCCCAAGCGGACAGATCCTCCCTTGGTTCTAGGACGCTCTGACGTCCAGTGGGTATGGCACTCACACCCCAAGCGGACAGATCCTCCCTTGGTTCTAGGACGCCATGACGTCCAGTGGGTATGGCACTCACACCCCAAGCGGACAGATCCTCCCTTGGTTTTAGGACGCCCTGACGTCCAGTAAGTATGACACCCACACCCCATGCGGACATCACCCCTTGGGAGGCTAGCCACAAAAACATGCGCATGTATCGAACATCAACTTTGGGTCCCAGCACCCTCGTGGAAGGCATGACGTCCTTACCCACGACTACGGGCCATCGCCCCCACAATTAGGTCCCAACGACTTCGACCTAACACAAAGACCGCCAAGGTCTTCAAGAGATTCAAATGGAAACTAAGTCTCAAACTTCCCCAGCGAACGCGCCAAAATCATGGACGCCGCAAGCCATGAGGCTAGGAACATGAAAATCCTCCAAACAGAACGAGGACGCCAATGGCGCCATCAAAAAATCATAAGCGAACGACAACGTCGTTAAGCGGGACTCCCCTCGTGGGGACAAAATCTCACTTCTTTCAAAGGGACTAGTGATAATAGGCCCAATAATTAACTGTGTCCAACTGACAAGGTTACTCCATGCCCAATACGTAATCGGGCCAGGAAGCCCTTGTTGGGAAATTATAGAGCGAGCGCAGCGGAAAAGTGCAAAATTAAAATTTTTGCATAACCCTATAATTTCCTTCCAGGATCCACTAACTGTGTTTATACTAGAAAAGGAAAGATGTATACCTAATCAGACGGTAGCTTTGAAACTCGCGAATCCGAGAAGCCCACGAACTCGTGTTCTTCCTCTTCCGGTGATCCACATGAACAGTTTGGCAGATACCCAGGTGCTAGCCTCCAATCTCTTCTCCAAGAGAATGCGGGAACCCAATCTACGAATCTTGAATTTTCAAGAACACTTTTTGAAAACTCAAGAGCAAGTGGCGCACAAGCCAAGAACAAGTTTCTTGATCACACACAAGCCCTAAAATTTTAGGGTTTAGTCGAGTCTCACTTTCTCTCTCCAGAAAAGTCGAGTTTCTCACTCTCTCTAGGCTATGCGATTTTTCTCTCACATACATAGGTCCAGTCGACTTTGGTGTGTGTAGCTTATATATATATTTTCTTATTCCTAAAATTAGGGAATTCCCAAATCTAATTAGGGAATCCCTGAATAATATATAATATATATCGTAAATAATCAGGGTATCACAAATCTTGATTTGTAATATTACATTAATATTATAATCCAAGATTAATAGGCAATCCTAATTTAGATTTCAAGATCAAATCTTGAAACTAAATCTTGAATGCTCAAACCCTATTGGTTGGAATGAGTTATGAGGAATTGAATTCTTAATTAAAATATTACTTTAATATTCTAACCTAGAATTCGAATTGCATATTTGAAATTCAAAATGCAAGATCAAATCTTGCACTTAATCTTCAAGTCATGCGCCAACCTCCATATATATATATAGGAATTTAATAATTAAAATAACAATCCTAACAATCCTACATCACTTTTGAACATACAAATTATTGAAGGGAAATATTATCAGAAGTAGGAGTACATTGTCCATACAATTTATTGCCATATATATGTATCCAAAGATCATTGAGATCGAGAGCTAAAAGTAGAATTTGCCTAGAAATTAAAATGGTGCAGAAAGAGGCTGAGAAGAGCAGGATTCAGAGATGGCAATGTTAGAGCATACACACTCGCAACAAGCAACTTTCTCATCAATCATTATTTCAACCTTTTCCATAACTTCCTCTCCATTTTCCATTTCCATCTTCTTCACTTCATCCTTATTCGTTGAATGCTCCAATCCCTTCAATATATATATAATCATGTCATCATACACACACACACACACATATGTTCAAATAGACATCACTACAAATGTTTGTTATGTATTTGAAATTAATTTAATTTAAGGTAAAAATCTCATTTTGGTAGTTGAATAATAGAGTGAATTCTGTTTTAATTTGGTCCTTGAATTTTTGTTAGTTTCGTTTTGATCTTTAAGTTTTTCTTTTCATTTGTTACTGTTAGTCTTAATCGTGATTATGTCTGATTTTGTCGTTATATATTTCTGATCGAGCTGGCCGACTGACTTATAATGATTTCTCTCTTATATATATCTTAATAAATGAATTGACAAAATAGAAAAAAAAATATTCGTTCTTAAAAAGAAAAAGCAACTACAAATTGTTCATCTATAGTTCATGACTAATTAAAAATAAATATTTTTTTTCTCTTTCTACTAACTCACTTATTGAAACATGTATGTACCTATGAGAGAAATATCGTTTGTCTCAATTATGTTCAGGTTAACAAAGATAATATGTAGCAAATACTAGAGGTCGGGAATCACATTTTAGACTAATAAATAAGGCAGAACAAATGAAAAAATTTAAAGATCAAAATGTAGGGAATAAAAAATAATTTTAAAACTAATAAAACAAAATTCAGTGTCTAATTCAAGGACCAAAATGAGATTTTGACCTTATATTTGAAGTACTGATATATATACCTCAATGAATACAATCGATGAGGCTTCACTTGGTTCCAACTTTTTCACTACATCTGCTGCCACTTCCTTCATCGACCATACAAAAAAGAAAGTTATATCAATATATATACAGAGTTACACATAGAAGAATAATTATTATTAACTAAGTTCTTCATTGTTTTTTTTTTTTGGCCAACTAAGTTCTTCATTGTTTAATTTATTAGAAAATATGTTAATTTAAAGATAAATATGTTAATTTAAAAGCATTTGTATAATTGAGAGCACAATATAATAGAGAAGAGATGATAGTGAAATTACCTTGACTTGAGAGAGCTGGCCATGACTTAAGGTCCTAGGCTCGAGTTCAATGGAGCATCGACGAATATTTGCCATGGAAAATTAAACACACAGAAATTGCATCCCATCACCAAAATCAAAACTAAATCATGAAGAAATATATATATACATATTGATGTTGAAAGCAAAGTGAGAAAGAAGGTGGTTTAATATAATTAATAGGTTCACGGACATGTGTGTTAGTTTTTAGTTGTGATAAGAAATAAATGTGAGGCTATAATGCATGGCTCCTCCCGTGGGTTAGTATTTATAACGTCTTTTCATACAATAACGTATCTTCAAAATCTGATTCTTTATCTACATCACGTTAATTATATTTATCACTCTAATGAAAATGAAAAAAAGAAACAAAAATTAAATTAGTCCCTTGATTTTGATTTTATCTAAACTTGACTAGCTATATAGTTTCCCTTTAAATTGATCCATTAATTTTTTTTTTAAAAAAAAGGTCATGACCCTAATCACATGATATCATTAATTTATCTATAAAAATGTTGGGTTAAAGAGGATTCTATTTATTTTTTTTAGCTTAACGTGTGATTAACATATCTTATATTATATGGCTCCACCCCTTTCTGGTCGTCCATGTTTAAAACTATAGTCTATGAAATTAAAAATAAGAGAAAATTTATTATTTGGTCTCTCTTTCTTTACTAAGTTAACAATTTAGTCTCTTATTTATTCTACATACATATTTGCGTGCTCGTTAGGACACGCAAAGCCCCTAGTATATATATATATATGTGAATGGCCAAAAAAATATATATGTATGTGTGTGTGTATATTTATTGTGAACAACAATCATATTCCTATCACAAACAGTCAAACATTCATTTTTGGCAGTTGAGAGTTAATTTTGTTTAACTGAAAATAAAACCTTTTGACTTTTGAGGTGGATAGATATATAATTAGATATCATATATATATATATATATATATGTATTGTGAACAAGATTCATATGTTTCCTATCACAAACATTCATTTTTGGCAGTTGAGAGTAAATTTTGTTTAACTGAAAATAAGACCTTTTGACTTTTGAGGTGGATGGATATATAATTAGATAAATTCTTTTTGTCTGAATTGTGAACACTGAACAGCTTCATTTTGGACAATTGGATCGTCCTTCACGGCCCATTTCAGAGTTTAATTACTAAGGCCCAAGCCTACAGGGCTGCATCCAAAATATAAATAAGGCTTAAGTGCACTTTTGGTCCCCTAACTTTCACAATGGTCTCAATTTGGTCCCTTAAATTTTTTTGTTGCAACTTTGGTCCTCTAACTTTTGAAAATGTCTCAATTTGATCCCCTAACTTTTTCTGTTGCAATTTTGGTCCCCTAACTTTTGCAAACGTCTTATCGTTGGTCCCAAATGGCAAATGCACTTCCAAGTCATGAAAACGTCTCCCCATAAGGGTCCTTTTTTAATCCACTTCACTCATATTTGCCACATCATCAGCCAACTCAGCTTGCCATATTAGTATTAACGGCAGATAATAGATGGAAAAAGTTCACTTAGGATCAACGGTGAAACGTTTTCAAAAATCAGTGGACTAAAATTGCAACAAAAAATGTTAGGGGACCAAAATTGCAACAAAAAAAACTAGGGGACCAAATTGAGACTTTTTTGAAAGTTAAGAGACCAAAAGTGCACTTAAGCCTATAAATAATTAACTTATTTTAGATTTTTTGTGTATCATGAAATTGGTATAAACTAGAAGGTTATTGGTATGCAAATATTATATAGAGCTGTTAAAATGGGCTAGGCCCTATGGGCTGGCCCATAGTCCTATGAAATAATTTAGGGCCGGACTTTATTAGGACTAGCCTAAATTATTTATAATTATTAAAAATATTTAAATTATTTAATTATTGAACTTTTTTTAATATTATATATATTTTTTTAAATGTAAATAAAGAAAAATATTAAGTCAAAAATGTTTTTTCAAAGGAAGATAATAAAAATCATTATGGTTAAATAATAAATTAATGAAGAATGGTTAACAAAGAGAGGAAAGAAATTTTCATTCTTAGTTATAAATTAGAGATAAATTTGCGGTTGATTTTTATCTCTAATTAAAGATAATATAAAATTTAGTTACTTAAAAGATCCAATCAGAATCAATATAGTCATTCAAATTAAAATTGTCTAAAATAATCAAATTATAGTTCGTGATTCCAAACTATACTACAAAATATAAAGGTTTGTTGTAAATATTTATCTTTGTGAATATCTAGATTTGTCTTTTAACATTCTTTGTATATAGAAGTTTGAGTTTTCCCTTAGTTTCTCTATACACATGAATATGATCTTATTCTTTCATGATATACATTAAGTTAGATTCATCTCCCTTGTATATCCTTTAGCCTATAAATAGGGGCTTTAGAGTTTGATGTAATTAAGCAATTCAGTTGAAAAACAAGAATTACTCTCCTCCTACTTTTTTCTCTTCTTTGAGTATCCTTATTCTATATATTTTAGTACACGTTATCAGCACGACTTTGTCCCGATCTGAGCTTAGGTATTGTTTAAATTTTATTAAACTTATCTTTTATTAACTTTCTATTTTGTATGTCATCTCTCATATATATATATATACTAGAGGCTTTGCGTGCCCTAACGGGCACGCAAATATGTATGTAAAATAAATGAGGGACTAAATTGTTAACTCAGTAAAAAAGAAGGGATCAAATAATAATTTTCCTCTTATTATTATTAATTTTTTACTATAATTTTAAAATGTGGACGACCAGAAAGGGGTGGAGTCATATAATATAAGATATAGAGTGGTGCGTATATATATATATATAGTTATAAATCAATAATTTAATAATATTACAAACAAAAAAAAAAGTTTGTACGTGCCTATTTTTGCTTTATCTTTTCCCTTGCTTTTATTTTTAAAAGTTTCCCTTTCATTTCATTTATATATTTTGTGTCATATATATTTATATATTATATTTATTTTTAAGTATATCTCCTAATAGATTTGTTCTTTATTTATAGAATGTCAAATCTTGCAAAAATCGAATTTATGGTCCTTGATATCTTTGAAAAGAATTATCTTTCATGGACACTAGATGCAGAGATGCACTTGAAAGCTATGAGTCTTGGTGAAACAATCAAAGAAGGAAATGAGACATCAAACCAAGACCGTGCCAAAGCTATGATTTTTATACGTCATCATCTTGATGAAGGCCTGAAGGTGGAATACCTTACTGTAAAAGGTCCCCTTGATTTGTGGCAAAATCTGAAAGAAAGATATGACCACTTAAAAACAGTCATCCTGCCTAAAGTCCGATATGAATGGATGCACTTACGATTGCTGGATTTTAAATCAGTGAGTAAATATAATTCTGCAATGTTTAAAATCAGCTCTCAATTAAAATTATGTGGAGAAAATATCACTGATGATGATATGTTAGAAAAAACATTCTCCACCTTTCATGTTTTGAACATGCTATTGCAGCAGCAGTATCGAGAGCGGGGATTTAAAAAATAGGCTTAAGTGCACTTTTGGTCCCAATACTATGACTAAGGTTTCAATTTGGTCCCATAACTATTTTTGTTGCAGATTTGGTCCCAAACCTTCGCAAAAAGTTTCACCGTTAGTCCCCTGGTCACTTCCGTCCAATTTTCGCCGTTAAGTGTGACGTGGCAGTCTGACTGGGATGCTGACGTGGCAAAATCAAATGAGATGGAGTAAGTTAGGATCAATATGTAACATTTCATAACTTCTCTGGACTGAATCCACAATATCTACAAATCATCAATTCAATCTAAAATTTCATAACATCTTCCTCACCTCCCTTCTTCTTAAAAATTTCAGCCTTCAACCCGCCGCCACCTCCATCTTCTCTCTCCGCCGCCGACAAAGCTCCAAGCTGTCCTCGCCGGTCAACCTCGGCGTCGCCGTCGTGCTCGGTTCCTTTTTCCCCTCTCATTCTCTTCTTCTCCCAAACACATACTTGTCGTGCTGTCCTGGTTTCAGCTCTTACTCCGCCGACGCTGTTTTCCTTCCTGTCACAAACCGCCGTCGCCGTCGTGTTCGTCGTCGTGTTCGTCGGTTTTAGCTTTCTCCGCCGCCGTTCTCGTCCTTCTTTTCTCAGTCGCCGGCGTCGTTCTCTTCTCCAGTGGTCTTCTCCGTCAGAGTTCGTCGCCGTCTTCTTCTCCGGTCATCCTCACACCTCATTCCCTTCCAAGCTCGCCGTCTTCTTCTCCGGTCAAGAGTTCATAAAAAAATATCCGAATAATATCCTTTCAATCAAGTCTAATTCCATTACCAACGAACTCTAATTAACACAAGAAAACACAAAACAGAAAAAATGAAGAGCAAAACAGAAAGGGGCAAAAAAAAAAAAAGAAAAATCAACATACTAGTAAGCTCCTCGAGCCACCTCTTGATGCTATCAAAAGTACTCCTCCTACTGATATCATAAACAACAAGAGCTCCAACAGCACCTCTATAGTAAGCAGAAGTCACAGCTCTGAATCGCTCTTGACCAGCAGTGTCCCAGATCTGAGCCTTCACTTCCTTGCCGTCGATTTCCACCACTTGAGTCTGAAATTCCACGCCGATTGTAGCCTTCGAGTTCGTATCAAACTCGTTGCGAGCAAATCGCGAGAGCAAATTGGATTTGCCTACAGCAGAATCGCCAATGAGAACAATCTTGAACAGATACTCCTCACCTATTACTTCCTCGCCGTCCTCCATTGCTGCAAAATCAAAAAAAAAAATTGCGAGATTACAGAATTTGAGGAGCGGAATCTGCGAAAAAGCAAGAATGAGGTTACATATTGATGATTTGTAGATATTGTGGATTCAGTCCAGAGAAGTTATGAAATGTTACATATTGATCCTAACTTACTCCATCTCATTTGATTTTGCCACGTCAGCATCCCAGTCAGACTGCCACGTCACACTTAACGGCGAAAATTGGACGGAAGTGACCAGGGGACTAACGGTGAAACTTTTTGCGAAGGTTTGGGACCAAATCTGCAACAAAAATAGTTATGGGACCAAATTGAAACCTTAGTCATAGTATTGGGACCAAAAGTGCACTTAAGCCTAAAAAATATGTTGATTTAATATTTTGTCTCCTTTTGGCTGAACAAAATAATGAACTTTTGATGAAAAATCATGAATCTCGCCCGACCGGTTCTACCCCATTTCCTGAAGCAAATGTGGTAACATTTAATAATTATGGTCGTGGTCATGGTCGTGGCCGTGGTCGCGGTGGTTATCGTGGCCGAGGACGACATAAGCCCTATAGTGGTCATGGAGATGGAAAAGCACAAGACAAGGGAAAGACACCATAAAATAAGGATGACAAGATATCTGAAAGTCCATGTCATAGATGTGGTATGAAAGGGCATTGGGCTCGTACATGTCGTACAGCTAAACATCTGTTTGGACTTTATCAAGCTTCTCTAAAAGAAAAGAAAAGTCTTGAGAAGAAATCTGCTGTAGAGGCAAATTTTATTAATCATTTTGATGATAAATTTATCAATGAGCCTATGGGAATGACTGATTTGGATATTGCAGATTTTCTTAATCCAACAGACGGGAATGTCAATTTCTCCTTTGATGCTTAGTCTAGTTTTTAAATTACTTTCTTTTGATGTAATATGTTTAATTTCTGATTGAAGTTATTTTCTCTGTCTTTAATTTATGTATTTCAATTTATGTATTCCAAAGTATGTTATCTTTTATGAAATTTAAAGCATCAACTTATTTTGTTTATTTTGTTTTAAGATACCACGGAGTATGGCCATTACTCACGATATTGATGACGATATATGCCTCGCTGATTGTGCAACAACTCATACCATTCTTAAAAATGAGAAATATTTCTCATCATTAACTAAAATGGAAGCAAGAGTGAATACTATATCAGGCGGAGTTAATATAATTGAAGGTTCTGGAAAAGCCATTTTTCAGTTACCTAATGGAAGGATGCTTTATTGTCAACTAAATCCAGAAGGAATCTTTTAAGCTTAAAGGATATACACAGTAATGATTTTCATATTGAGACAACTAATGAAAATAATATAGAGTATCTCTATATCACTACGACTGTCTCACGAGAAAAGCGTATATTGGAAAAATTGCCTGCATTATCCTCTGGATTGTATTTCACTCGTATTAGCACAATTGAAACCTATGTTGTAGTAAACCAGAAGTTTACTAATTCAAAGGATACGTTTTTAACTTGGCATGACCGGTTAGGCCATCCCGGATCTATAATGATGCGTAGAATTATTGAGAACTCTCATGGTCATCAGTTAAAGAACCAGAAGATTCTTTTATCTAATGAGTTCTCATGTGCTGCATGTTCTCAAGGAAAATTAATAATGAGACCATCACCAGTAAAAATTGGGAATGAATCTCCTGGGTTTCTCGAACGCATTCATGGAGATATATGTGGACCAGTAGTTCCACCTTGTGGACCATTTAAATATTTTATGGTGTTAATTGATGCATCTACTAGATGGTCACATGTTTGTTTATTATCATCACGTAATATGGCATTTGCAAGATTGCTGGCTCAATTAATAAGATTGAGAGCACAATTTCCAGATTATTCTATTAAAGCCATACATCTTGATAATGCTGGTGAATTTACATCCCAGGCTTTTAGTGACTATTGTTTGTCAATTGGGATAAATGTAGAGCATCCTGTTGCTCATGTTCACACACAAAATCGTCTTACAGAATCACTTATTAAGCGCCTTCAATTAATTGCTAGACCATTACTCATGAGAATAAAACTTCCCATTCATGCATGGGGGCATGCTATTTTACATGCTGCAGCACTTATACGCATTAGACCAACAACGTATCATAAATTCTCCCCTATGCAATTGGCTTTGGGTCAGGAGCTGAATATTTCCCATTTAAGAATTTTTGGATGCGCGGTTTATGTTCCAATTGCTCCACCACAGCGCACCAAAATGGGCCCCCAACGAAGATTGGGAATATACGTTGGGTTTGAATCTCCTTTAATTATAAAATATCTAGAACCTCAGACAAGAGATATGTTTACGGCACGTTTTGCCGATTGTCAATTTGATGAAAATAATTTCCCAGCATTAGGGGGAGAAAAGAAATAGCTGGAACTACAAATTACTTGGCATGCACATTTATTAAATCAATTTGATCCTCGTACAAAACAATGTGAACTTGAAGTTCAAAGAATTGTGCACTTGCAAAATATTGCAAATCAATTGCCAAATGCATTCACTGACCTAAAGAAAGTGACAAAATCACATATTCCAGCTGTGAATGCTCTAATTCGTATAGAGGTCCCAGAAGGACCAGGAAATTCCATTGCAAATGGAAGTAACACACGCCTGAAGCGTGGTAGACCAATCGGTTCCAAAGATAAGATTCCTCAAAAATGAAAAGGAGCAACTAAACTTGATGATAATGGTCAAGTCGAGGAAACCAGTACAATGAATGATAAAGAAGGCATATCTAATGAAATATCTCCAGAAGAGATTCAGGTACCTGATAATGAAACAAATAATGAGATCTCGATAAATTACATTGATATTGGAAAAATATGGAACCGATGTGAAACTATTGTCGACAGTATTTTTGCATACAATATAGCGCTAGATGTTGTAAATGAAAATGAGGATCATGAACCGCAATCCGTTGAAGAATGCCAACGGAGAACAGATTGGCCAAATTGGAAAGATGCGATTCAAGCTGAATTAAACTCACTTAAAAAATGTGAAGTTTTTGGACCTATAGTTCGAACACTTGATGGTGTAAAACTAGTCGGGTATAGATGGGTCTTTGTACGAAAAAGAAATGAGAAAAATGAAATTGACGTACAAAGCAAGACTTGTAGCTCAAGGTTTTACACAAAGACCTGGAATCGATTATGAGGAGACTTATTCTCCAGTGGTGGATGCTATTACTTTTAGATTTTTGATAAGTCTGGCTGTTAATAAAAGACTTGATATGCATCTGATGGATGTTGTTACAGCCTACTTATATGGATCACTTGATAGTGATATATATATATATATATATGAAAATCCCTGAAGGATTTAAAATGCCTGAAATATGTAAGTCAAGTGATCGAGGCTTAT
The DNA here is from genome assembly GCA_003254925.1 of Chamaecrista fasciculata. Lineage (NCBI taxonomy): Eukaryota > Viridiplantae > Streptophyta > Magnoliopsida > Fabales > Fabaceae > Chamaecrista > Chamaecrista fasciculata. Next base: position 81,220 of record QANZ01046507.1, read on the forward strand.
ACTCAATTAAATTATAAAGATCGTTATATGGATTAAAACAATCCGAGCGCATGTGGTATAATCACCTCAGTGAATATTTGCTACAAAAAGGGTACAAAAATGATCGTATTTGTCCATGTGTTTTTATAAAAAGATCTGAATCAAAATTTGTTATTATTGCAGTATATGTTGATGATTTAAATATCATTGGAACCCCTAAATGTCTTTCAGAAGCTGTAAAACTTTTAAAAGAGGAATTTGAAATGAAAGACCTTGGAAAGACAAAATATTGTCTTGGTTTACAAATTGAACATTTAAAAGAGGGGGTATTTGTTCATCAATCAACATATGTTAAACGGGTCTTAGAACGTTTTTACATGGACAAGGCTCATCCGTTAAGTACGCCTATGGTAGTAAGATCACTTGACGTGACAAAGGACCCTTTCCGTCCCCAAGGGGAAGGTGAAGAACTACTTGGTCCTAATGTGCCATATCTTAGTGCTATTGGAGCCTTGATGTATCTAGCTAATGGCACAAGACCAGATATAGCTTTTTCAGTTAATTTGCTTGCAAGATATAGTTCTTCACCAACCAAAAGACATTGGAAAGGAATTCAACATATTTTTAGATACCTTCGTGGAACAATTGACAAAGGTTTATTTTACTCAAATAAATCTAATTCATCATTAATTCGTTATGTCGATGCTGGTTACCTATCTGACCCTCACAAAGGGCGATCACAAACAAAGCTATTTGTTTACATTTGGTGATACAGCTATCTCTTGGCATTCAACAAAACAAACTTTAGCAGCTACTTCATCAAATCATGCTGAGTTACTTGCAATTCATGAAGCAAGTCATGAATGTGTATGGTTGAGATCCATTACTCAACATATTCATCAGTCGTGTGGTCTGTCATCTCATGAGAAGCATCCGACAATATTGTATGAAAACAATGCCACTTGTATTGCTCAACTAAAAGACGGCTATATCAAAGGCGACCGAACTAAACATATTTCGCCAAAATTCTTCTTTACTCATGATCTTCAAAAAGATGGTGAAATTAATGTTCAACAAGTTCGTTCAAGTGATAATTTAGCATATTTGTTCACTAAGACGTTACCAACTGCAACATTTGAGAAGCTCGTTTATCGAATTGGTATGCACCAATTAAAAGATCTTCAGTGATGTGATAATGAGGGAGAGATACGCGCTGCACTCTTTTTTCCTTCACCATGGTTTTGTCCCACTGGGTTTTCCTGGTAAGGTTTTTAATGAGACAGCCTTTAATGCGTATCAATAAATCGTGAATATTCAAGGGGGAGTGTTGTAAATATTTATCTTTGTGAATATCCAGATTTGTCTTTTGACATTCTCCGTATATAGAAGTTTGAGTTTTCCCTTAGTTTCTCTATACACATGAATATGATCTTATCCTTTCATGATGTACATTAAGTTAGATTCATCTCCCTTGTATATCCTTTAGCCTATAAATAGGGGCTTTAGGGTTTGATGTAATTAAGCAATTCAGTTGAATAATAAGAATTACTCTCCTACTTTTCTCTCTTCTTTGAGTATCCTTATTCTATATATTTTACAACAAGGTTTAGCTATTCGCTGATATATTCAAAGGTTTAGTGATAATTATGTTAGCAAAAATTTGTTGATTTAGCAGCAGTTATCCAAACTATTGCTAAGTCCGTCAATATCTTTGGCTTTAATCGCTGTTAAAAATTTGTTGCTAAATATCTTTTTTCCTGTAGTTTGCAAACAGTAAGTAGAAGAAAACACTAGAAGGGATATGTCCTTAAACTTTTTAAGAGTTAACACATAATTTTAAATTTTTTACATTCGAATTTCAAACGAGATATATAAGTAGCCTCGCTTATTTAACTGTGAAATGAGGGATTCACTTTAAGATCTAATTTAACCTTATTTGTTGACAACTCTAACTAGATAAAAAAAAATAACTTGTAGCTTTGGACTGGTTGCATTTGAACTTGAAACGAAATAGATTATATGATCACATTCGGTAGTTTAGAACAATTTAAAATGTACCCTATATATTTGAGACAATTTGAAATTTTCACTTGAAGAAAACGAAGCAGAGATATGTAAAGCCGGAGCAGCAAGCATGTGTAGTTGAGAACATGTATAAAAGGGAAAATAAAATGTCTACTTGGGAAGAAATTTTCCTCACTCTCAACACTTGCATGATTCAGATTTCAGAAGCATACATGAAAGAATCAGAGGGTGTTTCCTCTGTGATGCTATCACTAAATATATAAACTCCCCTCTAATTAACTTGTGTTTCAACCAGTGTAGTCAAGATCTAGATTTAGATCGTAAGATCTTACAATCTTGCAGGGCAAGATTTAGTTAAATCGAGTGCAAGATCGTTTTTTAGCAAGATCGTGGTAGGATCGCTATTTTGCTCGTAAGATCGTTCGATTTCACCGATCCTATATGTTTCTTTGAAGTTTCTTTTTTTTTTAAAAAAAAAAAAGGTTCAAATGTTGCTTTTGGGGACTTTTTTTTTCTCAGGGTCCAAAATGCTCCATTTAAAACACTCAAAAATTGAAAACTCTAAGTTTGTTATTCGAATATTAAGCTTAACTTGTCAAGTATTGAGTTTAACTGGTAGTTTTGTAGGATATGAACGTAATTGGAGTACTTTTGAGAGGTAAGAAACTTTAACTTGTAGGATATGCCACGGTGGAAATAAAAAATATGAATGTCCAGTCATTATGCCACGTCAGACCAAAAAAATGACACATAAGTAAAAAAATTGCCACATGGGCATTGAGTCAAAATTGGGGGCATAATTGAAACGTTAGTTTCACATTGAGGGCACGCTTGAACAAAATGAAACGTTAGGGGCATAACTGAAAATCACTGCAAACGTAAGGGGCACAAAAGGGTATTTTGCCAAAATATTATTTTTTTGGTGATGAAAAGGGGCCTAAGCCCAAAAGAAAACAACCAGGAAACTAAGAAGCACATGGGGTAGTAAGCCACTAAGAGCCATAGCATCAAAAAGCAGAAGAAAACTAATGCCATCAGGAGCCTGGTTCCACTTTTTTTAGATTATAAATAGAAAATTTTACGAAAGTTAAGTTTTATATCAACAAAATTATTATTTTAAAAATAGGTCAAAACTTATTTTGGTCCTAATATTTATCCAAAGTTTTATTGTAGTCCTGATTTTTTTTGTCCATTTTGGTCTTTAACGTTTTCTAAAAGTTTTATCATTGGTCCCTAACTATTGAATATATATAGTCATATCTCTCTCGTTTCAAATATTAATGCGATTAAATTAGAGCTGTGTTAAATTTGATGAGTTCTTTCTTTGCCTAATTGGAGTCATCGACAATGGAGGTCAAATCGAACATGAAATGACCCGAAAATGGGCTGCTTTTATGAATATGATCATATTTCTCTCGTTTCAAGTTCGAGTGCAATTGAATCGTAGCTACAATTTATACTCTTGAGTCTTGACGAGTTCTTTCTGTGTCTACAATTTATCCCAACTGGATAGAGAAAGACTTCATTAGGAGTAATTTGTAACTCTGATTTTGTTGCATTTTGACATGAAACGAGAGGTTTGATCAAATTCATGAAACAAGCGACGCATTTCGAGTTCGATGTAACTTTGTTTGTCGATGACTACAACTAGACAAAAAGATAACTCATCAAATTTAACTCCTATCACTAATTTTATTGTATTCGACTTTGAAACGAGAGATATATAACCATATTTAATAGTTAAAGACTAATAATGAAACTCTTCGAAAACATTAAGAACTAAAACGAAATGAAAAAACATTAGAGATCAAAACAGAACTTTAGGTAAATTTTAAGAACCAAAATAGGTTTTTGACCTTAAAAATATTTCAAAGTTTAGACATTCAACTATTGATATATATATAGTTTGAAAATAAGAATTAATTTTAATATGCGTTCAAGTCTAAATCTAAAAATAACAAATATTAGGCAAAATACCTGTTGGTGCCCTTGCTGTTTGGGGTCAATTTCAGTTATGCCTCCAACGTTTGTCTTATGTCAGTTATGCCTCTAACGTTTCACATTGTTGTCAATTATAACCTAACCTCTTGTTGGGAAATCACAGAGGGAGCGCAGCGGAAGAAAATTTTTAAAATTTGGACTAAAACG
>QANZ01046522.1:0-27638 GCA_003254925.1 Chamaecrista fasciculata
TGGTGCAATTACGTAAGGTGGTTACGAATTGCTGGACTGACTCGAAGAGTCCTGCATGGGTTTCGTCATCAGCTAGTCTCTCCTAGTACGCCTGTAGCGATGCCTTTGACCTGAGGTCAATGACTATTCCGGCGTTGGAGTTGTCAGTCTTTGGCTTAGTCTAACGCTGCTCGTAACAGGGTAGTTATACGGACTGAGTACGGGACTGGTTGATTGCATTGCTGTGGAATGTGGATTGGCCAAAATGGGATTTTGTCCCTCATTAAGATGAGAGATATCTAACTGGCGCCCTCGATGAGTCTGTCCAGGAAAATGCGTGGCCACGATGGGAATTGGGACTTACTCAAGGAATCGAGAAAGTTGAGGTTTGGATTATGGATGACATACCTGTGCCTAGTCCATGACCAAGATATCGTAGGACAATCGGATCTCTGACACGGAGGTACTGAGGTTAAGTCGTTTTCTGGTTACCAAATGATAACTCACGGATTTTGGGTAGTTGTGATGGCTTGCTAGAGTCCGCTCACAACTTGTAGGTCATGGGGATGCCCTACTGCCAACTTCACGTGGGGCCTGCTGGGTCACACATGAGCAGGAACTGATCACCATTCGAGTGGGACACGAATTAGGGTTAATTCGTGGGTCACGCGAGTGACACGATTTAAGACACAGAGGAAATGTCTGGGACATTATGTCTTGTCTTAATTAATCTACAGATGACATATTTAGATTTGTGGGACAAATTTAAATATTAATAATTGACTATAATTTATGAGATTAATTATAGGCAATTTAAATATTAGGAAAATAATTCAGATAATGTTCCTAAGAGTTAGGAAATTATTGAATTATAAAATTCCTAAATATTGGAGAGGGTGGGGCCTCTTGGGGTATTATATGGGTAAATAAAAGTGTTTTATTTAATTCAAATAATATTTGAAATTCAAATGGAGATTTGAAATTCAAAAGATTTGGTGAGTATCTCTCAAGATCTTTGGTGAATCAAAAATAAGGAAGTTTTTGATTAATTAAATTCCAAGGGTAAATTGAGGGAGGAAGGCGCCATCTTGGTAGGTCCCATTGGGAGATTTGATCTCTCAATTTGATTCTCCAAGATTGCATTTTGAATTTAAATATAATATTAGAGTAATATTATAATTATAAATTCAAGGCCTAAAATAATTATATTATCAAAATATCTTTATTTTAGGAATTATTAAATCACCAAAATATCTCCCTATTTAAGGGGGCAAGTCGACTTGCCCGAGCAATGTGATACACAAACCCTAGTTGATTTTCCTCCTAAGAGTTAGAGAGAGAAAATAATCATTTGCACACACACATAGAGAAAGTCGACTTTCTCTAAGAGTTAGAGAATTTCGACTTTAGCTCTAAAATTAGGGTTTTGAGAGAAGAATAGGCAAGAAGGAGTACTTGTGGGGGGATTCTTCTTAGCGCCACCTCCATTGCTGATTATCAAGAAGGAGTTCTTGAAAATCAGAGGTCTGTAGATTGGTCCCGGAATTCTTTTGAGAAAAGAATTGGAGGCTAGCACCTCGGTGATCAAGGAAACTGTTCGTGTGGATTACTGGCAGAGGGAGAACTCTGGGAGTGGACTCCGTGGAACTCGCCCGTTCAACCGATTGATTCGAAACTCTGAGGTATAACACTAACCAAAAGTTTTAAATTCTACTAGCGGATCCGTTCGGGAATCATAGGACCTAGGCGTTTTTTTTTAGTTTTATTTTTGCTTCCGCTGCCTTAGGCGCCTAGGATTCCCAACACGTTGAGTATGAGGGCCGATTAATAATGCAGAATAAGGCGAAAGACAAAACGAAAACAAGAAAAGGTTTATGGATTTGTGAATTGAAAGGGGCAAAAGGCAAAAGATGATAATGAAGCTTTGTAAGTAGAAATATATGTATGTTTGTGGCTTTGTAAAGCAACGATTATAGACTTGTAATCTTTCTTTTTCACTTACCTTTCGCGACTTCCACCTCCTGTGCCGCATCGGCGCCAACTACTCGACACCGTCTGCCTTCTTCGCCTTCGCAACCACTCCTCCGCCATCGACAAAGATCACTTTGACATTGAAAGGAAGAGAAGGAAGAAGGCGTGTGCAAGAATGAAATGGCCAAATTCGAGAAAGGGGTGAAACAAGTGAAAATAATTGGGTGAAACAAGTGAGTTTTCAGCCGGCCTCATGTTCTGCGACATCCACCTTCGCCGCATCAGCGCCGGCGGCATCAGAACCGGCGAAGAAGAATGAGAATTGTGAAGAGATGAAGCGCACAGTGAGATGAAGAAGGGATGAATCGTGAAGAGGAAAAAAAAATGGTTAGTGAATGAATGATCGTGGAAATCGCAAATTGGTGATGAAAAATTAAGAATTTTGTCTTTTTAGTCCCTCCACCGTTAAAATTTGACAGAAATTTTAAATTGGGTACCAAAGTGGGTAACAGTTTAAAGGACAGGGTACCAAAGTGGCACTTTTGAAAGAACAGGGTACCAAAGTGGTACCAGGCAATAGGACAGGGTACCAAAGTGGAATTTACCCTTATTTTTATGATTGCTTCCGTTGCGTTTGGCGCCTAGGATTCCCAACACAATATGTCATTAACATAAAGCACCAAGAACACAATTGTGCTCCCATTAACCTTCTTGTAAACACAAGGTTCATCAGGGTTTTGTAAGAAGCCAAACTCTTTGACTACTTCATCAAAACGATGGTTCCAATTCCGGGAGGCTTGCTTCTGATGGAGATTGTGACCTAGGGCCAATCATCTTATAGATATGTTGTGAACATGTCAATTAATTTATATAGATAAATTAATGGTTATCACATTATTAGCATGTTTACTGTGATAGCAGTCCGTGATTAATTATAGGATAATTAATCTAAACTGTCCCTGGTCGCTCATTCGAGTGGGAACTTGAAATGAACTAAGACCAGCATGACCTCGATGCATAGGGATGCATGCACTAGATGCTGGTATGAGAGTCATGGTGCAATTACGTAAGGGGTTACGACTTGCTGGACTGACCCGGAGAATCGTACATCGTTTTAGTCATTAGCTAGTTTCTCCTGGTACACCTGTCACGATGCCCTCAAGACCTGAGATCTTCATCATTCCGGCGTTGTAGTTGTCAGACTTTGGCTTAGTCTAACGTTGCCCGTAGCAGGGTAGCCATAAGGGCTAAGTACGGGTTTGGTTGATTACTGTGCTGAGGAATATGGTTGACCAAGATGGAATTTTGTCCCTCATGGAGATGGGAGATATTTTACTGGGCCCCTCGATGAGTCTGTCCAAGGAATGTGTGGCCACACTAGAAATTGGGACTTACTCAAGGAATCGAGAAAGTTGAGGTATGGATTTTGGATGACTTTCCCATGCCTAATCCATTACCGAAATATCGTAGGACAAAAAGGGAATTGGACAAGGTCGTACTGAGGTTAAGTCATTTCGGCGTTAAACGATAACTCACGTGTTTTGGGTAGTCGTGATGGCTTGCTAGAGTTCGCTCTCGACTTGTGAGTCATAGGGATGACTTGCTACCAGCTTCACGTGGGGCCTGCTGGGTCACACACAAGCAGGATCAAGATGCCACATCGGAGCACGAATTAGGGTTAATTCGTGGGTCACATTGGTGACACCGTTTAAGACATAATTGACTGTCTAGGACAGAAAGTATTGTCTTAAATAAATATCTACAGGTATATATATTTAGATTTGTGGGACAAATTTAAATATATATATATGATAATTATTAAATAGATAATGTGATTATGCTATTTATAATTATGTTCCTATTTATAATATTGGGAATAAATAAATTAAATAAGTTTCCTAAAAGTTAGGAAATTATTGATTTATTAAATTCACTAATATTAGGATAANCAACAAAATTAGTGGGACTAGGCGCATGGCTTGGGAATCTCTTTGGGAAGATTTGATCTTCCAATTTGATTCTCCAAGATTGCATTTGAATTCAAATTATGATATTAAGGTAATAGTATAATTAATAATTCAGGTCCGAAATTATGATATTATAGTAATCTCATAATTTAATAATTTGATAATCTTATAATTTAGGCATTCCCTAATTATAATTATCAAAACCTCAAACCCTATATATATGAAGCTAAAAGTGGACTTCCATAGACACTCATGAACCCTTGAGAATTTCGACTTTCCTTAGCCAATTCACAAGAGCAAAATTCGATTTTGGCTTTTGGTGAAGAGAGAGAGAAAACACAACCCTAGTTTTCTAGAGAGAGAAAGTGGCGCAAACCCTAAAAGCGTTTTAGGATTTGTGTGTTGAGGTTGTGTGAGATCAAGAATAAGATTCTTGATCTAGGCGCCATCCAGTTCTTAAAATTCAAGAATTGTTCTTGAATTCAGGAACATCGTAGATAAGGCTCCCGGTTTCACTTGGAGAAGTGGAAGAGGCTAGCACCTAGGCATCTACCAAACTGTTCGTGTGGATCACCGGTGGAGGGAGCACACTCGGAGTGGACTCCTCATACTCGTAAACGCAAAGAACAACGCAAAGAACAGCCGATCGATTTGGGTAAACTCTTGTCCTTATACCGATACAGATCCATATAGCGAATCTATTGGGAAAGAAATCGCTATGTGCCTTTTGTTTTGGTTTAAAATTTTAATTTTATATCCGTTTCCGCTGCGCTGTGTGCATGGCGATTTCCCAACAGCTTCAATCCGTAAATGGATCTCTAAAGCTTGCACACCTTTCCTGGTTCCTCTGGACATACAAACCCCTCAGGTTGTGTCATGTACACATCCTCGAGCAGTCTTCCATTAAGGAATGTTGTTTTGACGTCCATTTGCCATATCTCATAGTCGTAATATGCGGCTATGGCAAGGAGGATCCTAATGGACTTGGCCATCGCAACTGGGGAAAACGTTTTGTCATAGTCAATACCATGATGTTGAGTAAACCCCTTTGCAACTAGCCTCGCCTTGAAGACATTGATGTTGCCATCCATGTCGGTTTTCTCCTTGAAAACCCACTTGCACCCTACGACTTTTATACCTTCAGGTGCATCAACCACGGTCCATACATGGACTGCATCTCAGCCTTCATGGCTTCAACCCATTTCTCAAAGTTGGGATTCACGATGGCCTCTTGATAGGTGGTAGGCTCACCATGCTCCATGAGGAACACATCTTTGTTCTCAGTCATCAAAAACCCATATCCTTGAGGCTGAAAATGTGTTCTATCAGACCTTCGTGGTTCTTGTGTTACTAGGGGAGCTTCCACAACATCTTGTCGCTCTTCTCCAATTTCCGTCTGCGCCACTGAAGTGTCTTGTGGATCTTGAACCTCTTCAAGATCTATCTTACTCCCACTGTTTCTTTTGGAAACAAGATCCTTTTCTAGAAAGAATCCACTTCTGACTACAAACACTTTGTTGTCAGATGGGTAGTAGATATAATACCCCCTCATTTCCTTGGGGTATCCCACAAATAGACACTTGAGGGATTTGGGAGACAGTTTATCATTAGGCTGTTGCTTAACATAAACTTCACATCCCCAAACCTTGAGGTAAGACAAATTGAGACTCTTCCCTTTCCATATCTCATATGGCGTCTCCTCAACTGCCTTAGACGGAACACGGTTAAGTGTGAACGCAGCAGCTTCTAAAGCATACCCCCAAAAGGATGGTGGAAGATCAGCTTGACTCATCATAGATCAAACCATATCCAATAAAGTTCGATTCCTCCTCTCAGAAACACCATTCCACTGTGGAGTTCCAGGAGGAGTAAGTTGTGAGACTATCCCACAACTTCTAAGATGATCAATAAATTCTTGGCTCAAATACTCGCCTCCTCGATCGGATCGAAGGACTTTGATTTTCTTGTCATGTTGGTTCTCTACTTCACTTTGAAATCTCTTGAACATTTTAAAAGACTCTGACTTGTGCTTCATTAGGTAGACGTAGCCATACCTACTGAAGTCGTCAGTGAACGTAATGAAGTATGAGTAACCACCTCTAGCTTGGGTACTCATGGGTCCACATACATCACTATGTATGATTCCCAATAAGTCGGATGCCCTTTCATTGTGGCCAGTGAAAGGCGCCTTTGTCATCTTTCCAAGTAAACAAGACTCACAAGCATCATATGATTCAAAATCAAATGAGCTTAGAAGTCCATCTTTATGGAGCTTCTCTAGGAGTTTCTCGTTTATATGGCCTAAACGACAATGCCAAAGGTATGTAGGATTACGTTTGCTAATCTTAATCCTTTTTGTATCAATGTTATAGATATCGTTATTACGTTGTTGTTCCAATTTTAAGATGTATTGATTATCTTGCAGATCACCATAAGCAAATAACACATCATCCTTGTAAATCGAACATCTACCATTCCCATTCACACAAGTAAATCCTTCCTTATCCAAATAAGAAAGTGAAATAATGTTTGAATTTAAAGACGGTACGTAATAACAATTGTTCAAAACAAATATAAGCCCAGAGGGCAATACAAGCTCGTATGTTCCTACAGCAACAACAGCAACCCTTGCTCCATTGCCCACTCGTAGGTCCACCTCGCCCCTGTCCAGCTTCCTACTGTCTCTAAGACCCTGCACATTTGTACAAATGTGAGAACCACATGCAGTATACAATACCCAAGTGGTTGTAGAAAAATGAACACCTATAACATAGATACCTGAAGTAGAGGCCTCAACGCCTTTCTTTTGCTTCTTCAGATCTTCCATATACAGCTTGCAATTCCTCTTCCAGTGTCCAGGCTTCTGGCAGAAAAAGCAAATTGTATCCTTGGAGGGCTTTGCCTTCTTGGCAGGTTGTGGGTTGGGCTTGGCCGCTGGCTTGGTCTCACCAACCACGTCCTTTCCCTTCCTCTTTCCTTTGCCCTTCCCCTTCCCCTTGTTGTTCTGAACCAACAAGACCGTGCTAGGTGCCTTTTTAATGGATGCCTCAGCAGTCTTGAGCATCCCATGCAGTTCAGAATTGGATTTCTCCATGCCATTCATGTTGAAGTTCATGACGAATTGGTCATAACTTTTGGGCAGCGAGTTCAGGATCAAATCCGTCGCAAGCTCCGGTGCAATGGGAAATCGCAGCCTACCAAGGTTATCTATGTACCCCTTCAACCTCAAGACGTGGGTACTCACAGATGCACCTTCAGCCATCTTGCAAGAGTGCAGAGCCTTCGTGGTCTCAAACCTCTCTTGCCGTTCCTATTGTTGGAACATTTCCCTAGGATGTGTAACCATCTCGTAGGCCCTCATGTTCTCCAAGTTCTTTTCGATCTCGAAAACCATGGTGGCCAACATCAGGCAAGCAACATCCACAGAGTCATTGACATGCTTCTCATAAGCATCTCTCTGAGCTCTTGGAGCGTTGGCTGCAGGCTGTGCGGGAATGGGGTTTTCTAGGACGTACAGCTTCCTTTCCTGGGTGAGAACAATTCTCACATTTCGGAACCAGTCAAGGAAGTTAGTCCCGGTCAACTTATCGTTCTCAAGTATAGATCTTAGTGACAGTGTTGAACTAGTAGTTGCCATATGATTCTACAATTTAAGATATGAAAGTTGATTAGAAAAATAATACATCCACCATTTTATAAAACCCAGTAAAATTTATTATTAGTGGCTAAGACCCATATTTCACCAAAGTTTACCGTCGCGGAGGGCGATCATGCACCCTTTGGTTATTTAGGTAGGTAACTCCTTACCAATCACATCTCATGTGACTCTTAGATCTTTATGGGACTGTATCATCATATGATACTTATTACGGGATGTTTATCCCATCTAATGCCTTGAGGTCCAAACCCGATTTGATAACCCAATTAAGTCACACAATAAAACTTGTGAATGGCTAGGCTCAAAACAACGAGGCCGAAGCCCAAACCCCATATCATCAAGGCCCACTAAACACGTGTCGTGGAGGGCGATCACCGCACCTAGCAAACCAAGACTTCAACGAGGCGTTGCGTTGAATCTCCCATTCACCCGTGTCTCCTCAAGGTCAAGGTAGATACGTGTCGCGGAGGGCGATCACCGCTCCACGATGAACAAGATTTTAACAGGGTGTTTTATTGATGGCATTAAAACTTAAGATCTTTTTTAAAAAGGGTTCAATTTTTAAATGTTCCGTTTTAGTTCAATTTTAAACTGATTTTAAAATTAAACGAGTGTGCCAAGTGTTTATTTCCCCATGTATCTCATACATATAAACACATGCACGTATTTTGTATCTCATACAAAATCCTACGCTCGTATCGTATACGTGGTTGTAGCGTAAAATAAAAATTGCATGTTAAAATTCGCACCCCTAGGCATACATATAGTGCATTGCATCTCATACAAAATACTAAATGCATAAAAAACACCGTGTTTAGACATGCTCATCTACCTTATAATCCCCTCAAGCCAATGAGAGAATTTTTCTAAAAGAAAAAAAAATAAAATTACATAGGGAAAAACCTCAGTTACATTGAGGTATAAACAAAATGTAAAATTACATCGAAATATAGGGAGACGACACGCAGGCCGTATTTACCAAAAATCCTAGAGCCATATCCAACACCATATAAAACATATATGAACAATTCACATATTAATATATCAAACACGACATACAACATCACATACAAAAACAATTTTTAAATGTGTTCAATTAGGCTTTGTGCAATGTTAACATGTCTTCTTGAAAAATTAAGCATTGTATCAATAATTATAGAATTCAAGAATCATATTCAAGAATTCAAATTATTGACCCAAAAATTTTAAAATTCATAATTTTAATAAATTTCCAGCCACCCCACAATATTATAATTAAAACAATTATAATTATAATTATTTGGGATTTTCGACCAAGGCCTCAAATTTTCAAGAAAAGTTTCAAATCAATCCAATTGATCTCCTATGTATCGTATACATAAGATTTGCACCAATTCCATAGATTAAGTTTTTAAAGAAAACTTTCAGTGGATTTTCGCAAATTCAAACATACGATTGAAAGCGGTAAACAAACATCATACATCACATGTACAATCACCAAAACCAGTATTAAACTCAAAACCAGCGTGGCTCTGATACCACTGTGGGGAAATCACATGATCAAAGCGCGTAGCGGAAGCGAAGAAAAATTATAAAAATTTAATAAACCATAAATGGCGTAGTGCTTGTGATTTCCTACAGGATCCGCTAGTTGAATTTAAACCGATAAAGGAAGAAGTATACCTCAAGTGTTTCAATCGGTCCGGTTGAATGGTGCGATTCCAAGAAGTCCACTCGAAGCGTCCTTCCTCTGTCGGTAATCCACACGAACAGTTTGCTGACACCAAGGTGCTAGCCTTCAGTTCTTTTCTCCAAAAGAACTCGGGACTCCAATCTACGGTTCTTGGTGATCAAGAACAATTCTTGAACCAAGACTCTAGGTGGCTCAAGAAAACCAAGAACCCTTCTTGTTTTCTCTCTCAAAACCCTAGTTGTGGGTGCAAGTCGAATTCTCTCTCTCTCTTGGAGAAGTTCGACTTTCTCTCTCTAGGATTAGGGTTAGTCAACTTTTGCTCTCTTGTCTCACAAGAAGTCGAAATTCTCACTTGTGTGTAAGTGTGATGATTAAGTCGACTTCCTCCCCTTAATTATAGAGTTGGGGAAATTTGATAATTATAATTAGGGAAACCCTAAATTAATGGATTATCAAATTATAAAATTATGAGATTACAATAATATCACAATTTTAGGACTTGAATTCTTAATTAAAATATTACCTTAATATCTTAATTTGAATTCAAAATGCAATCTTTGAGAATCAAAATGGAAGATCAAATCTTCCCTTGGTCCCACTCAAGAATGCGCCAACTCCCCTCTTATTTTCTTGGAATTTAATAAATCAAAATAACAATCATAACTCTTAGGAAGTTATAACCAACTTATTATCTTCCAACAATATTGAATTAAAATATTACTCTAATATCTTTAATTCAAATTTTGAATCTTGAAATCAAGATCAAATCTTGAATTCAAATTCATGACTTTAATTAACAAAACATTTTCATTAATTAAAATGCCTATATATGAGGCACCACCCTCAACCCTAATTATCTTAATATTAGTGAATTTAATAAATCAATAATCTCCTAACATTTAGGAACCTTATCTAATTTATTATTCCCCAATATTATAATTGGTCATAGATTAATCCAATTAATTATTTAACAATTAATATATTTAAACTTCTCCCACAAATTTAAATATCTCAATCGTAGATTTTATTTAAGACAAGACTTCATGTCTTAAATTGTGTCACCGGAGTGACTCACGAATTAACCCTAATTCGTGTCCCTTTAAGCGGTGTCTAGATCCTACTCATGTGTGACCCAGCAGGCCTCACGGGAAGTTGGCAGCAAGTCATCTCCATGACTCACAAGTCGAGAGCCGACTCTACCAAGCCATCACGACTACCCAAAACACGTGACTTATCGTTTTATCAAAACCGATTTAACCTTAGTACCACCTTGTCATAGACCCTATTGTCACGCGATATCTTGGTTCTCGATAAGGCACGGGAAAGTCATCCTTAATCCAAACCACAACTTTCTCGATTTCCTGAGTTAGTCCCATTTTCCTGAGTGGCCACTCTTTCCTTGGACAGACTCATCGAGGGCGCCAGTTAGATATCTCTCATCTCTATGAGGGACAAAATTCCATCTTGGTCAACCACATTCCTCAGCACTGTAATCAACCAAACCCGTACCTAGCTTGTATGGCTACCTTGCTACGGGCAACGTTGGACTAGGCCAAAGTTCGATAACTACAATGCCGGAATAGTCAAGACCTCAGGTCTAAGGCATCGTGCCAGGTGTACAGGAGAGGCTAGCTAATGACTAAACTCATGCAGGACTCTCCGGATCGGTCCAGCAACTTGTAACCCTTACATAATTGCACCATGACTCTCGTAAAGCATCAAGTGCATGTATCTCTATACACCGAAATCATGCTGGTCTTAGTTCATTTCAAGTTCCCACTTGAATGAGCGACCAGGCACTGTTTAGACTAATTATCATATAATTAATCACGGATTTCTATCATAGTAAACATCCTAATAATATGATAACGACATAATTTATCAACTATAAATTCATCAAACATATGTTCAAAACATATACATAAAATGATTGGCCCTAGGGCACAATCTCCAACAAGTTTAACCCTTTCTTTAAGAAAGGATGTGTTTTTCTTATAAAGATATACTTGTATTTCTGATCTACTCTTGAAATTCATCTTAGAAGAGAATTTTCAACAAGATTTTCCCTCAGAGAGGGACGGAGGTGTTTAGTCTCCCCTGTATCTTCACAGTTTCTCTTTGAAAAATATCATTTGTTGTAGATCTGAGCTTGTGTGTCTTTTTTCTAGTATAGGAGTGCTGGATCTAGATCTTTTAATTTCTTATTGGTTGTGTTGCCGAAGTTTTTTTTACTCTCCTATGTAATGTGTTCTAGGAGTTTCTTGGCTGAACTTCATTGTTATATGTATGCCTTGATGTATCTCCTTTGTATGTATGGCAGCTTTATGCCTTTTTCCTAGGAATGAATTTCATTGTGCTATCAAAAAAAAAAAAAAAAATACAAGCCATTTAAATTCAAGTCTTTGAGTCTAAAACATGTAGTTTAGCTTAACTTTCAGATCATATTTTGCTAATGACGTTTTTTAGATTATTTTTTTGGCGCACTTGATAATTTATTTTTCCAAGACTCTTGGATTAACTCATTTAATTAAAGTCTCTTTAATCCATTTCGCTCCTGATGTTGCGATTAGCCCATTTGGAACTTGGAATGAACCTTTGGCTAAAAGAACTCGACCAAGAATCGTTGCAATGGGTCCTCTTCTTGCTATTTCGCATCAACTCTTGCAAAGAGTAGTTTAAGTTGCTAGATAGATGGAAAAAGTCAAGTGGCTGACAAGCATATTTTCATTTGATACTTTTAAAATTAAAGTAGTTGAGTGGTGATCTTTTTATGACCTTTTCACTTCTTAGGGATCGGAGTTCTTGATAATAGAATGGTTAAAAATCATAAATGAGATTATTGAACTTGTTCTTTAACTCTTAGGTTCACATTTAATATTTAGTTAATTATTTTGTGGCAGTAATGGATAAGAAAAGAGCCGGGCATATGATTCACAAAACTTGTGGAGTTAATAATCAATGTAAAATAAATGATGAAGTGGAAAAACAAGTTCGGGAATTAAAATCTAAGGTGGCAATATTGGAAAACTCTTTGAACAAACTCAAAACATGCGTATCATTTTTGACCGCTCATGTGTTCCATGGTGAGATGCAACCTGACTTGGCTCCCTACATAAATTCGCCGCTAATTTTACTTTAATTAATAGCATTCAGCAATTTCTTATTTTAATTTTTTATTTATAACTAAACAATAATTGTTTTTCATTTCCAGCCACCTAGTGAAGACTTGACTGGACTTGATGAAGAATCTGAAGATGAAAACGAATCAGAAGATATTAGTTTGGGATTAGTGCTTTATCTATTCCATGGATATGAATTTGACTTTTAATTGAGGAATATTCCATCTTCAATTGAATGTATGGATTGTTTTAAAGAAGTATGAATTTATGTTAATTTCCGGCAATTTGTTGTTGCACATGTGCTTGTATTTGTGATAGTCAAGACTCAAGATTCAAGAATGGTCGCAAATATTTTTACTATTAATGGTCGCAAATATTTATTAAAGCTTGAATTACATTTAAGTTAAATTACACTTTGGTACTCTGAAGTATGGACCGTTTTCACTTTGGTTTTGATATTTCTTAAAACCAACATTTTGGTATCCTGTTTTATTCGTGGTTAGCTCTTTGTACCCAAAACTTTTTTTCGTTACTTTTTGACGAAAAAAAGCACGTGTAGGTCGCATATATGGCGAAAAACACGAAATTCACCCTCCTAAACTCAGATTTCACGATTTAGTCTCCAAAAAATACGATCTAGTATGTACTTAAAGGCAGAGGCTTTCGTGGTTATTTTTAGCCTGAATTGTGAAATTTGAGTTTATGATGGTGTATTTCATTTTTTTCATTATGCATGTGTCTTTCACGTGTCTTTTTCAATTAAAAAGTTATGAAAAAAATTTGGGTACCGAAGTGCTAACGACGAATAGAATGTTGGAGATTGTGCCCTAGGGCCAATCATTTTATGTATATGTTTTGAACATATTGATTAATTTATGGAGATAAATTATGTTGTTATCATATTATTAGCATGTTTACTATGATAGCGTCCTTGATTAAGTATGAGATAATTAATCTAAATCCGTCCCTGGTCGATTATTCTCGTGGGAGCGAGAATGAACTAAGACCAGCATGACCTCGGTGTATGGAGATACATGCACTAGATTCTTTACGAGAGTCATGGTGCAATTATGTAAGGGGTTACAAGTTCCTGGACTGACCCGGAGAGTCCTGCATGGGTTTAGTCATTAGCTAGCCTCTTCTATACACCTGTCATGATGCCTTAGACCTGAGGTCTTGACTATTCCGGCGTTGTAGTTGTCAAACTTTGGCCTAGTCTAACGTTGCCCGTAGCAGCGTAGCCATAAGGGCTAGGTACGGGTTTGGTTGATTGTAGTGCTGAGGAATGTGGTTGACCAAGATGGGATTTTGTCCCTCATAGAGATGAGAGATATCTAACTGGCGCCCTCGATGAGTCTGTCCAAGGAAAGAGTGGCCACTCAGTAAATTGGGACTAACTCAAGAAGATCGAGACAGTTGTAGTTTGGATCAAGGATGACTTTCCCGTGCCTTATCCAGAACCAAGATATCTGTTGAAGATTGTGCCCTAGGGCCAATCATTTTATGTAAATGGTTTGAACATTTTGATTGATTTATGGAAGATAAATCATGTTGTTATCATATTATTAGCATGTTTACTATGATAGCATCCTTGATTAATTATGAGATAATTAATCTAAATCGTCCCTAGTCGATTATTCTCGTGGGAGCGAAAATGAACTAAGACCAGCATGACCTCGGTGTATGGAGATACATGCACTAGATGCTTTACAAGAGTCATGGTGCAATTATGTAAAGGGTTACAAGTTGCTTGACTGACCCGAAGAGTCCTGCACGGGTTTAGTCATTAGCTAGTCTCTCCTGTACACCTGTCACGGTGCCTTAGACCTGAGGTCTTGACTATTCCGGCGTTGTAGTTGTCAAACTTTGGCCTAGTCTAACGTTGCCCGTAGCAGGGTAGCCATAAGGGCTAGGTACGGGTTTGGTTGATTACCGTGCTGAGGAATGTGGTTGACCAAGATGGGATTTTGTCCCTCATTACGATGAGAGATATTTAACAGGCGCCCTCGATGTGTCTGTCCAAGAAATTCGTGGCCACGCTGGGAAATGGGACTAACTCAAGGAATCGAGAAAGTTATGGTTTGGATTATGGATGACATTCCCGTGCCTAATCCAGGACGAAAATATCGTGTGACAATTGGGTCTATGACAAGGTGGTACTAAGGTTAAATCGATCATTTTTATAAAACGATAACTCATGTGTTTTGGGTAGTCGTGATGGCTTGCTAGAGTCCGCTCTCGACTTGTGAGTCATAGAGATGGGTTGCTGGCAACTTCACGTGAGGCCTGCTGGGTCACACATGAGCAGGATTTGGATACTACTTAAAGGGACACGAATTAGGGTTAATTCGTGAGTCACTCCGGTGACACAATTTAAGGCATAGCAAAATGTCTGGGACATAAAGTCTTGTCTTAAATAAAATCTACGATTGAGATATTTAAATTTGTGGGACAAGTTTAAATATATTAATTGTTAAATAGTTAATTGGATTAATCTATTTACAATTATAATATGACGGAATAATAAATTAAATAAGGTTCCTAAAAGTTAGGAGATTATTGATTTATTAAACTCACTAATATTAGGATAAAATGGATTGAGGGTGGCGCATCATAGAGGAGATTTTAATTAATAGAAATGTTTTATTAATTAAAGTCATGAATTTGAAATTCAAGATTTGATCTAGATTTCAAAAGATTCAAAATTTGAATTAAAGATATTAGGGTAATATTTTAATTCAAAATCTTTGGAAGATAATAAGTTGGTTATGACTTCCTAAGAGTTAGGAATGTTTTTTATTTATAAAATTCCAAAGAAATTAAGGGGAGGTTGGCGCATTCTATGTGGGTCCAAGGAGGAAGATTTGATCTTCCAATTTGATTCTCAAAGATTGCATTTTGATTTCAATTAAGATATAAAGGTAATATTTTAATTAAGAATTCAAGTCCTAAAATTATAATATTACTGTAATCTTATAATTTTATAATTTGATAATCCTATAATTTAGGGATTCCCTAATTATAATTATCAAAATTCCCCTAACTATATATTAAGCTAGGCAAGTCGACTTCCAACCCTAATTCTCATTAGAGTAATTTTTCTTTCTTCCTTTGTGAGACAAGAGAAGAAAAGTCGCCTAGCTCAAAAAACTAGAGAGAGAAACTTCATCTTCTCCAAGTGTGTGAGAGAAATTGAGTTGTCCCATAGCTAGGGTTTTTGAGAGAAAAACAAGAAGGTGTTCTTGTTTATTGCGCCACCATCCTTTTAGAGTTCAAGAATTGTTCTTGAATTTTAAGAGTCGTAGATCGAGTTCCCTTGTTCTTTTGGAGAAAAGAACAGAAGGCTAGCACCTTGGTGCCAATAAACTGCTCGTAGGGATTACTGGCGGAGGAAGGACGCTTCAAGTGGACTTCTCAGAAACGCACCGTTCAACTGGACCGATTGAAACCTTGAGGTATAACTTTATCCTTCACCGGTTTAAATTCTGCTAGCGGATCCGTATGGAAATCAAGTTTTTTTTTGCGCCTTGTTTTAATTAATTTTTAATTTTTGCTTCTGCTGCGCGCACCGTGATTTCCCAACAGTGGTATCAGATCCACGCTAGTTTTCGAATTTAATACTGGTTTTGGTGAATTGTACATGTGATGTATGATGTGTGTTTACCGCTTTCAATCATATGTTTTGGTTTTACGAAAATCCACCGAAACGTTTTATTTAAAAACTCAATCTATGGAAAAGGTGCAAATTTTATGTATGTGATACATATAAATTCAATTGGATTGATTTAAAATATTTTCTTGAAATTTTAAGGCCAAAGTCGAAATCCCTATATAATTATAGTTAAAAATATTTTAATTATAACTTTGTGGGGTGGCTGAAAATTTATTAAAATTATGAATTTTAAAATTTTTTGGGGCAATAATTTAAATTCAAGAATGAGATTCTTGAATTTTATAATTATTGATATAAGGCCCAATTTCAAGAAAGGCATGTTAAAATTACACACACCCTAATTGAACACATTTTAAAAATTGTTTCTGGTATGTGTTGTTGTATGCCGTGTTTGACATGATTATATGTGAAGTGTTCATATGTGTTATGTGGTGTTGGATATGGCTCTAGGGTTTTTGGTAAATACGACCTGCGTGTCGTCTCCCTATACTCTTGATGTAATTTTACATTTTTGTTATACCTCAATGTAACTGGGGTTTTTCACAATGTAATTTTTATTTTTCTTTTTAGAAAAATTCTCTCATTGGCTTGAGAGGATTATAGGGAGGATGGGTCATATCTAAACACGGTATGTTTTATGCATTTAGTTTTGTATGAGATGCAATGCGCTAGATGTATGCCTAGGGGTGCGAATTTTAACATGCTTTATTTAACTTTACACTACAACGTATATGATACGAGTGTGGGATTTTGTATGAGATACGAAATCCGTGCATGAGTTTATATGTATGAGATACATGGGAAATAAACACATGGCACAACTCATTTAATTTTAAAATTGGTTTTAAAATTAAATTAAAACGGAACTTTTTTAAATCAAACCCTTTTAAAAATCTTAAGTTTTAATGCCATCAATAAAACACCCTGTTAAAATCTTATTCATCGTAGAGCGTCGAAAGCCCTCCACTACACGTATCTACCTTGACCTTGAGGAGACACGGGTGAATGGGAGATTCAACACAATGCCTTGTTGAAATCATGGTTTATTGAATACGTCGAAAGCCCTCCGCTACACTGTTCAGTGGGCCTTGATGATATGGGGTCGGGCTTCGACCTCGTTGTTTTGAGCCTAGCCATTCACAAGTTTTATTGTGTGACTTGATAGGGTTATCAAATCGGATTTGGACCTCAAGGCATTAGATGGGATAAACATGCCATAATAAGTGTCATATGATGATACAGTCCCATAAAGATCTAAGAGTCACATGAGATGTGATTGGTAAGGAGTTACCTACCTAAATAACCTAAGGAAGCACGCACGCCCTCCGCGATTGTAACCTTTGGTGAAATATGGGTCTTAGCCACTAATAATAATTTTACTGGGTTTTATAAAATGGTGGATACATATATTTTACTGGGTTTTATCTTAAATGTAGAATCAAATGGCAACTACTAGTTCAACACTGTCACTGCGATCTATCCTTGAGAAGCATAAGTTGACCGGGACTAACTTCCTTGACTGGCTTCGAAATGTGAGAATTGTTCTCACCCAGGAAAGGAAGCACTACGTCCTGGAAAATCCCATTCCCGCACAGCCTGCTGCCAACGCTCCAAGAGCACAGAGAATGCTTATGAGAAGCATCAAAGTGACTCTGTGGACGTTGTGTTGGGAAAGCATAGGGTCGGCGCAGCGGAAAACACGGTAAATTAAAAATTTTTGGCTTCCCTATGATACCTTCCAGGATCCACTATCAACATTTATATCAGTAAAGGAAGAGATTTACCAAATTTCAATCGGAGCTATCGGATTCGCGAGTTGAGAAGTCCACTTGACGCGTCCTTCCTCCGCCGGTAATCCACACGAGCAGTTTGATGGCACCAAGGTGCTAGCCTTCAGTTCTTTTCTCCAAAAGAACTCGGGAACTCCAATCTACAGTTTTTGGTGATCAAGAACACTTTCTTGAACCAAGAAGATGAGTGGCGCAAGAATAACAAGAACTCCTTCTTGTTTTCTCTCTAAAAACCCTAGCAACAAGACAACTCGATTTCTTTCTCACTCTTGGAGAAATTCGAGTTTCTCTCTCTAGCTATGGAGTTATGCGATTTTCCCTCTCTAGTCACACTTGAGAAAAAAAGCAAAATTCACTAAAATGAATTCCACTCTCAAAGTCGACTTGCCTAGGGTTTTAATATAGTTGGGGAATTTTGATAATTATAATTAGGGAATCCCTAAATTATAGGATTATCAAATTATAAAATTATGAGATTACAATAATATCACAATTTTAGGACTTGAATTTCTAATTAAAATATTACCTTAATATTTCAATTCAAATTCAAATTGCAATCTTTGAGAATCAAATAGAAAATCAAATCTTCCCTTGGGTCCCACAAGTGCAATGCGCCATGCTCCCCTCTTTTCTTGGAATTTTATAAATCAAAAACATTCCTAACTCTTAGGAAATCATTATCTTCCAAAGATTTTGAGTTAAGATATTACCCTAATTTCTTTGATTCAAATCTTTTGAAACCTAGATCAAATCTTTTGAATTCAAACTCATGACTTTAATTAATAAAACATTTCTATTAATTAAAACCAAGCTATAAGAGGCGCCACCCTCTATCATATTTGTCCTAATATTAGTGAATTTAATAAATCAATAATCTCCTAACTTTTAGGAACATTATCTAATTTATTATTCTCTAATATTATAATTGTAGATAGATTAATCCCATTAACTATTTAACAATTAATATATTTAAACTTGTCCCACAAACTTAATGTCCTAGACACTTAGCTATGTCTTAAATTGTGTCACCGGAGTGACTCACGAATTAACCCTAATTTGTGTCCCTTAAGCGGTGTCCAGATCCTGCTCATGTGTGACCCAGCAGGCCTCACGTGAAGTTGGCAGCAAGCCATCTCTATGACTCACAAGTCGAGAGCAGACTCT
This sequence comes from Chamaecrista fasciculata, assembly GCA_003254925.1. NCBI lineage: Eukaryota > Viridiplantae > Streptophyta > Magnoliopsida > Fabales > Fabaceae > Chamaecrista > Chamaecrista fasciculata. The sequence continues at coordinate 18,994 of QANZ01046522.1, forward strand.
AGCAAGCCATCAGGACTACCCAAAATACGTGAGTTATCGTTTTCACCGAAACCGACTTAACCTTAGTACTTCCTAGTCATATACCCTTTTGTCGCACGATATCTTGGTTGAGGATAAGGCACGGGAAAGTCATCCTTAATCCAACCATAACTTTCTCGATTCCTTGAGTTAGTCCCATTTCCCAGCGTGGCCACGCATTTCCTGGACAGACTCATCGAGGGTGCCAGTTAGATATCTCTCACATATATATATGAGGGACAAAATCCCATCTTGGCCTACCACATTCCTCAGCACTGCAATCAACCAAACCCGTACCTAGCCTTTATGGCTGCCCTGCTACGGGCAACGTTAGACTAGGCCAAAGTCTGACAACTACAACGCCGAAATAATGAAGACCTCAGGTCTAACGCATCATGACAGGTGTACAAGAGAGGCTATGCTGATGACTAAACCCATGCAGGACTCTCCGGGTCATGTCCAGCAACTCGTAACCCCTTATGTAATTGCACCATGACTCTTGTAAAGCATCTAGTGCATGCATCTCCATACACCGAGGTCATGCTGGTCTTAGTTCATTCTCGCTCCCACGAGAACAATCGACCAGGGACGAATTTAGATTAATTATCTCATAATTAATCAAGGACGTTATCATAGTAAACATGCTAATAATATGATAACACATTAATTTATCTCCATAAATTAATCAATATGTTCAAAACATATATATAAAATGATTGGCCCTAGGGCACAATCTCCAACAGACTCCCACTTGCACTAGGTACAATCATTAATCAAACTGTTCCTACACTAGGAACATCCATTAATTTGTCTAATCTCCATCGACATTACATGACTTTCATGTAAGACCCGTGCTAGGGGTTTTGTAAGAGGATCGGCAACTTTATCCTCGAATGCTACTTTACATATCTTAACATCACCATCTCAAGGTGATAACGTCTGAGTATATATCACTGTCGGAACGTCAGTGGGGACCCTGTCCCATTTGGTGTCTTTCCTGTCTCCACAGGGTGACCACCAAGCATACTTCAGACACTAGTTTTACGGTCCGCGTGTCCATGCAACCAACCCTACGTTGTGGAATCAGCAATCGTGCTCTGCTAGGAACCCTTCCAACTCACAATGCCACCGTTCAGTAGAAAACACGTATTCAGACTTCGATTTAAAACATCTTGGTCGGTTTGGAAAAAGGGCACCTGTGTAACCAATTACACATCATTTCCACCATAAACCAAGAATTCATCCTTAGTTGTTCTCAAGTACTTAAGGACGTTTATGATAGCGGTCCAATGACCCTCACCAGGGTCTTGTTGAAACCAACTCGTTATGCTCAGGGCAAATGACACATCAAGTCGAGTACACAGCATGGCATACATGATGGATCCTATTTCCGAAGCACAAGGGATGCCACTCATGCCCCCTCGCTCATCAAGTGTCTTGGGTCACAGATTCTTGCTTAGGACTAAACCATGATTCATCGGTATGAATCCCTTCTTGGAGTCTTGCATACTGAAACCCCTTCAGTACCTCATCCAAGTATGTACTCTGACTTAATCTAAGAAGAATATGAGATCTATCTCTATAAATCTTGATCCCTAGTTTATAGGCAGCTTCTTCTAAGTCCTTCATTGAGAATGATTTTCCCAACCAACAAGATTCACAATCTCCAAGGTAGGATTATCACTTCCACTGAGCAATATGTCATCGACATATAACACCAAGAACACAATTGTGCTCCCACTAACCTTCTTGTAAAAACAAGGCACGTCAGAGTTTTGTAAGAAGCCAGACTCTTTGACTACCTCATCAAAACGATGATTCCAACTCCGCAATGCTTTCTTCAATCCATAAATGGATTTCTGAAGCTTGCACACCTTTCTTGGTTCCTCTGGATTTCTGAAGCTTGCACACCTTTCTTGGTTCCTCGGGCAACCTTCCATTAAGGAATGCTGTTTTGACATCCATTTGCCATATCTCATAGTCATAATATGCGTCTATGGCAAGCAGGATCCTAATGGAATCGGCCATTGCAACTGGGGAAAACGTTTTGTCATCCCTTGACGTTGAGTAAGCCCTTTTGCAACTAGCCTCGCCTTGAAGATGTTGACGTTGCCACCCATGTCGGTTTTCTCCTCAAAACCCACTTGCACCCTACGGCTTTTACACCTTCAGGTGCATCAACTAAGGTCCATACCTTGTTGTTATACATGGATTGCATCTCAGCCTTCATGGCTTCAACCCATTTCTCAGTGTTGGGACCCACAATAGCTTCTTGATAGGTGGTAGGCTCACCACGCTCCATGAGCAACACATCCTTGTTCTCAGTTATCAAAGATCCGTATCTTTAATGTTGAGAACGTGTTCTATCAAAGCTTTGTGGTCATTGTGTCATTAGAGGAGCTTCCACAACTCCTTGTGGCTCTTCTCTAGTTTCCGTCTGTGCCTCTAGAGTGTCTTGTGGATCTTGAACTCCTTCAAGATCTATCTTACTCCCACTGTTTCTTTTGGAAACAAAATCCTTTCTAAACGGAATCCATTTCTAACTACAAGCTCTTTGTTGTCAGATGGGCAGTAGACATGATAACCCCTCGTTTCCTTAGGGTATCCCACAAATAGACACTTGAGGGATTTGGGAGATAGTTTATCGTTAGGTTGTTGCTTAACGTAAACTTCACATCCCCAAACCTTGAGGTAAGACATAATGGGACTCTTCCCACTCCATATCTCATATGGTGTCTTCTCAACTGCCTTGGACGGAACACGGTTAAGTGTGAACGCAGCAGCTTCTAAAGCATATCCCCAAAAGGATGGTGGAAGATCGGTTTGACTCATCATATATCAAACTATATCCAATAGAGTTCGATTCCTCCTCTCAAAAGCACCATTCCACTGTGGGGTTACAGGAGGAGTAAGTTGTGAGACTATCCCACAACTTCTAAGATGATCAATAAAATCTTGACTCAAACACTCGCCTCCTCGATCAGATCAAAGGACTTTGATTTTCTTGTCAAGTTAGTTCTCTACTTCATTTTGAAATCTCTTGAACATTTCAAAAGACTCTGACTTGTGCTTCATTAGGTAGACATGAGATATGGCAAATGGATGTCAAAACAGCATTCCTTAATGGAAGGGTGCCCGAGGATGTGTACATGACACAACCTGAGGGGTTTGTATGTCTAGAGGAAGCAGACAAGGTATGCAAGCTTCAGAGATCCATTTATGGATTGAAGCAAGCATCTCGAAGTTGGAATCATCGTTTTGATGAAGTAGTGAAAGAGTTTGGCTTCTTACAAAACCCTGATGAACCTTGTGTTTACAAGAAGGTTAGTGGGAGCACAATTGTGTTCTTGGTGCTATATGTCGATGACATATTGCTCATTGGAAATGATATTCCAACCTTAGAGATTGTGAAATTTTGGTTGGGAAAATCGTTCTCAATGAAGGACTTAGGAGAAGCTGCCTATATTCTAGGCATCAAGATCTATAGAGATAGGTCTCGAAGGCTTCTTGGATTAAGTCAAAGTACATACTTGGATAAGGTACTGGAGAGGTTCAGTATGCAAGATTCCAAGAAGGGATTCATTCCGATGAATCATGGTTTGACCCTGAGCAAGAAACAGTGTCCCAAGACACTCGTTGAGCGAGGGCGCATGAGTGGCATTCCTTATGCTTCGGCAATAGGATCCATCATGTATGCCATGCTATGCACTCGACCCAATGTGTCGTTTTCCGTGAGCATGACAAGCCGATTCCAACAAGACCCTGGTGAGGATCGTTGGACCGCTGTCAAGAACATTCTTAAGTACTTGAGAAGAACTAAGGATGAGTTGTTGGTTTACGGTGGAACTGATGAGGAGTTATCTGTAAGGGGTTACACAGACGCCAGTTTCCAAACCGACCAAGATGATTTCAAATCGCAGTCCGGATATGTGTTTCTCTTGAACGGTGGCAGCGTGAGTTGGAAGAGTTCCAAGCAGAGCACGATTGCTGATTCTACAACCGAGTCCGAGTATATTGCAGCATCAGATGCAGCGAAGGAGGTTGTGTGGATTAGGAAGTTCTTTGCCGAGCTTGGTGTGGTTCCGACCATCTCTGATCCCATAACCTTGTATTGTGACAATAGCGGGGCTATTGCACAAGCCAAGGAGTCACGGTCCCACCAGATGACCAAACATATACTCAGGCGTTTTCACCTTGTCATAGAGATGATTGACAGAGGTGATGTAAAGATATGCAAAGTAGCAGGCGAGGATAACGTTGTCGATCCTCTTACAAAGCCTCTTGCGCGGGTCATACATGAGCGGCATGTATCGTCGATGGGGATTAGACGCATTGATCAGTGTACCTAGTGTAGGAACTACTAGATTGATGATTGTACCTAGTGCAAGTGGGAGTTTGTTGGAGATTGTGCCCTAGTCGATGATTACTATGATAGCGTCCTTGATTAATTATGAGATAATTAATCTAAATCCGTCCCTGGTCGATGATTCTCGTGGGTGCGAAAATGAACTAAGACCAGCATGACCTCGGTGTATGCAGATACATGCACTATATGCTTTACGAGAGTCATGGTGCATGTTATGTAAGAGGTTACAAGTTGCTGGACTGACCCGGAGAGTCCTGCATGTGTTTAGTCATTAGCTAGTCTCTCCTGTACACCTGTCACGATGCCTTAGACCTGAGGTCTAGACTATTCCGGCGTTGTAGTTGTCAAACTTTGGCCTAGAGTAATGTTGCCCGTAGCAGGGTAGCCATAAGGGCTAGGTACGGGTTTGGTTGATTATCGTGATGAGGAATGTGGTTGACCAAGATGGGATTTTGGCCCTCATTACGATGAGAGATATTTAACTGGCGCCCTCGATGAGTCTGTCCAAGAAATGCGTGGCCACGCTGGGAAATTGGACTAACTCAGGGAATCGAGAAAGTTATGGTTTGGATTATGGATGACATTCCCGTGCCTAATCTAGGACCAAAATATCGTGTGACAGTAGGGTCTATGACAAAGTGGTACTAAGGTCAAATCGGTCATTTCGATAAAACGATAACTCACGTGTTTTGGGTAGTCGTGATGGCTTGCTAGAGTCCGCTCTCGACTTGTGAGTCATAGAGATGGCTTGCTCCCAACTTCACGTGAGGCCTGCTGGGTCACACATGAGCAGGATCTGGACACCACTTAAAGGGACATGAATTAGGGTTAATTCGTGAGTCACTCCGGTGACACAATTTAAGGCATAGCAAAATGTCTGGGACATAAAGTCTTGTCTTATATAAAATCTACGGTTGAGATATTTAAATTTGTGGGACAAGTTTAAATATATTAATTGTTAAATAGTTAATTGGATTAATCTATTTACAATTATAATATTAGGGAATAATAAATTAAATAAGGTTCCTAAAAGTTAGGAGATTATTGATTTATTAAACTCACTAATATTAGGATAAAATGGATTGAGGGTGGCGCCTCATAGAGGAGATTTTAATTAATAGAAATGTTTTATTAATTAAAGTCATGAATTTGAAATTCAAGATTTGATCTAGATTTCAAAAGATTCAAAATTTGAATTAAAGATATTAGGGTAATATTTTAATTCAAAATCTTTGGAAGATAATAAGTTGGTTATGACTTCCTAAGTGTTAGGAATGTTTTTTATTTATAAAATTCCAAAGAAATTAAGGGGAGGTTGGCGCATTCTATGTGGGTCCAAGGAGGAAGATTTGATCTTCCAATTTGATTCTCAAAGATTGCATTTTGAATTCAATTAAGATATTAAGGTAATATTTTAATTAAGAATTCAAGTCCTAAAATTATAATATTACTGTAATCTTATAATTTTATAATTTGATAATCTTATAATTTAGGGATTCCCTAATTATAATTATCAAAATTCTCCTAACTATATATTAAGCTAGGCAAGTCGACTTCAAACTGTAATTCTCATTAGAGTAATTTTGCTTTCTTCCTTTGTGAGACAAGAGAAGAAAAGTCGCCTAGCTCAAAAAACTAGAGAGAGAAACGTCATCTTCTCCAAGTGTGTGAGAGAAATTGAGTTGTCCCATAGCTAGGGTTTTTGAGAGAAAAACAAGAAGGTGTTCTTGTTTATTGCGCCACCATCCTTTTGAAGTTCAAGAATTGTTCTTGAATTTTAAGAGCCGTAGATCGAGTTCCCTTGTTCTTTTGGAGAAAAGAACAGAGCCGTAGAGCCGTAGATCAAGTTCCCTCGTATGGATTACTGGCGGAGGAAGGATGCTTCAAGTGGACTTCTGAGAAACGCACTATTCAACCAGATCGATTGAAACCTTGAGGTATAACTTTATCCTTCACCGGTTATAATTCTACTAGCGGATCCGTAGGGAAATCAAGTTTTGTTTTGCGCCTTGTTTTAATTAATTTTTACTTTTTGCTTCCGTTGCGCGCACCGTGATTTCCCAACAATATCGTGTGACAATAGGGTCTATGACAAGGTGGTACCAAGGTTAAATCGGTCATTTTGATAAAACGATAACTCACGTGTTTTGGGTAGTCGTGATGGCTTGCTAGAGTCCGCTCTCGACTTGTGAGTCATAGAGATGGCTTGCTGCCAACTTCACGTGAGGCCTGATGGGTCACACATGAGCAGGATCTGGACACCGCTTAAAGGGACACGAATTAGGGTTAATTCGTGAGTCACTCCGGTGACACAATTTAAGACATAGCTAAATGTCTAGGACATTAAGTCTTGTCTTAAATTAAATCTACGGTTATGATATTTAAATTTGTGGGACAAGTTTAAATATATTAATGGATAAACAGTTAATTGGATTAATCTATTTACAATTATAATATTAGGGAATAATAAATTGGATAAGCTTCCTTAAAGTTAGGAGATTATTGATTTATTAAATTCACTAATATTAGGATAAGATGGATAGAGGGTGGCCCCTCTTTTAGGATTGATTTTAATTAATAGAAATGTTTTATTAATTAAAGTCATGACTTGAATTTGAATTCAAGATTTGATTTTGATTTCAAGATTCAAAATTTGAATTAAAGATATTAGGGTAATATCTTAATTCAATATTGTTAGGAAATAAATAAGTTAGTTATAACTTCCTAAGAGTTAGGAATGTTATTTTTGATTTATTAAATTTCTTAAAAAAGGGGAAGGATAGGCGCATGGCTTGTGGGACCAAGGAGGAAGATTTGATCTTCCATTTTGATTGTCAAAGATTGCATTTTGAATTCAATTGAGATATTAAGGTAATATTTTAATTAAGAATTCAAGTCCTAAAATTATAATATTATTGTAATCTTATAATTTTATAATTTGATAATCCATTAATTTAGGGATTCCCTAATTATAATTATCAAAATTCCCCAACTCTATAAATAGGGCCAAGCAAGTCGACTTGCACACACTTGATTTTCCTAGAGAGAGAAAATTTGAGGCTCCCTAATTTGTAGAGAGAGAGAGGAAGCTGAATTTCCCTAAGAGTGAGAGAAAAATTCGACTTGAACCCTAATTAGGGTTTTCGAGAGAGAAAAACAAGAGACCCTCTCTTGTTTCTTGCGCCACCTATCCTCTTGGTTCAAGAAATGTTCTTGAGCACCAAGAGCAGTAGATCGAAATCCCAAGTTCTTTTGGAGAAAAGGACTGAAGGCTAGCACCTTGGTGCCACTAAACTGCTCGTGTGGATTACCGGCGGAGGAAGGATGGTTCAAGTGGACTTCTCAGAATTGCACCGTTCAACCGAACCGATTGAAACTCGTGAGGTATACCACTAACTTTACCGGTTTTAATTCATCTAGCGGATCCTGCAGGAAATCATAGAGTGGTGTTTTAATTTTTGTGGCGTTTTTATCGTTTTTAATTTTTCCGCTTCCGCTGCGCCGCCCCTATTATTTCCCAACAGTGGTATCAGAGCCACGCTAGTTTTTAAGTTTAATACTGGTTTTGGTGAATTATACATGTGATGTACGATATGTGTTCACCGCTTTCAATCGTATGTTTGGTTTTGCGAAAATTCACCGAAAAGTTTTATTTAAAAACTCAATCTATGGAATAGGTGCAAATTTTATGTATATGATACATAGTAAATCAATTGGATTGATTTGGAAATTTTCTTGAAATTTTAAGGCCTAAGTCGAAATCCCTATATAATTATAGTTAAAAAAATGTTTTAATTATAGTATTGTGGGATGGCTGGAAATTTATTAAAATTATGAATTTTAAAATTTTTCGGTCAATAATTTAAATTCTTGAATGTGATTCTTAATTTTATAATTATTGATACAAGGCCTAACTTTCAAGAAAGGCATGTTAAAATTGCACTAACCCTAATTGAACACATTTTAAAATTGTATTTTGGTATGTGTTGTTGTATGCCGTGTTTGACATGATAATATGTGAATTGTTCATATGTGTTATGTGGTGTTGGATATGGCTCTAGGGTATTTGGTAAATAAGGCCTGCGTGTCGTCTCCCTATACTCTGTTGTAATTTTACATTTTGTTTATAGCTCAATGTAACTGAGGTTTTTCCCAATGTAATTTTATTTTTTTAAAAAAAAATTCTCTCATTGGCTTGAGAGGATTATAGGGTAGATGGTGTTGGGAATCCTAGGCGCCTAAGGCAGCGGAAGCAAAAATA
>QANZ01046525.1:13666-29379 GCA_003254925.1 Chamaecrista fasciculata
ATTTAATTAATAAAAATGTTTTATTAATTTAAGTCATGAGTTTGAATTTGAATTTGAGATTCAAGATTTGAATTAAGATATTGGGGTAATATTTTAATTCAAGATTCAAAATTTGAATTGAAGATATTATGGTAATATTTTATTTCAAAAACATTGGGATAAAATAAGTTGGTTATGACTTCCTAAGAGTTAGGAGTTATTTTTGATTTATAAAAATCCCTTAAAATTGAAGGCATATGGCGCATGGCTACTTGTGGGACCCAAGGGAGATTTGATCTTCCATTTGATTCTCCAAGATAGCATTTGAATTTGAATTAAAATATTATGGTAATATTTTAATTAGATATTCAAGTCATAAAATATGATATTATTGTAATGTCATGATTTTATATTTATAAAATTACCATAATTTTGGTAAATATATAAGCTTAAGTCGCCTATAGCGATACACATGCTTGCATGAAACCCTAATTCATTGAGCATTCATCTTCCTCCTTGTAGAGAGAGAGAGAAACTCGCCTTCCTCCTTGTAGAGAGAGAAGTTCGACTTTTCTCCTAAGAGTTAGAGAGAGAAAGTCGATTTAGGGTTTGGGAGAAGAAGAACAAAAGGAGTTTTGTTGCTATCTCCTCCATAATTGCGCCACCTTGCCTGGAATTCAGAGAAGGAGTTCCTGAGTTCAAAAGCTGTAGATTCAATCCCGAGTCTCTTTGGAGAAAGAGGCGTGGAGGCTAGCACCTCGTGTTCGGGAAACTGTTCGTGTGGATCACCGGTAGAGGAAGGACGTGTAGACGGACTTCTAGACTCACCAGTATCACCAATCCGATTGAAAGCCTGAGGTATAACACTTTTCATATCTGGTTTTAAATTCAACTAGCGGATCTCAGGGTGAGATTTTCCTGGGGGCGCAAGTTTTTTTTTAATTTACTGTTTGCTTCCGCTGCGTGTTTCCCCGGGGATTTCCCAACAGTTTTGACATCCATTTGCCGTATCTCATAGTCATAATATGCGGCTATGGCAAGGAGGGTCCTAAAGGATTTGGCCATTGCAACTGGGGAAAACGTTTCATCATAGTCAATACCATGACGTTGAGTGAACCCCTTTGCAACTAGCCTGGCCTGAAAGACATTAACGTTGCCATCCACGTTGGTTTTCTCTTTGAAAACCCATTTGCACCCTACGGCTTTTACACCTTCAGGTGGATCGACTAAGGTCCATACCTTATTGTCGTACATGGATCGCATCTCTGCCTTCATGGCTTCAACCCATTTTTTCAGAGTTGGGACCCACAATAGCTTCTTTATAGGTGGTAGGCTCACCACGCTCCATGAGCAACACATCCTTGTTCTCAGTCATCAAAAATTCATATCTTTGAGGTTGAGAACCTGTTCTATCTGACCTTTGTGGTCCTTGTGCTACGCGAGGAGCTTCCACAACATCTTGTGGCTCTGCTCTAGTTTCCGTCTGCGCCTCTAGAGTGTCTTGTGGATCTTGAACCTTTTCAAGATCTATCTTACTCCACTGTCTCTTTTGGAGACAAAATCCTTTTCCAAAAAGAATTCATTTCTGACTACAAACACTTTGTTGTCAGATGGGTAGTAGCAATAATACCCCCTTGTTTCCTTGGTGTATGCCACAAACAAACACTTTAGGGATTTGGGAGACAGTTTATCATTAGGATGTTGCTGAACATAAACTTCACATCCCCAAACCTTGAGGTACGACAAACTGGGCCTCTTCCCAGTCCATATCTCATATGGTGTCTTCTCAACTGCCTTAGACGGAACACGGTTAAGTGTGAAACCAGCGGTTTCTAGAGCATGCCCCCAAAAGGATGGCGGAAGATCAGCTCAACTGATCATAGATCGAACCATATCTAATAAAGTCCAATTCCTCCTCTCAGAAACACCATTCCACTGTGGAGATCCAGGAGGGGTAAGTTGTGAGACTATCCCAAAACTTCTAAGATGATCAATAAACTCTTTGCTCAAATACTTGCCTCCTCGATCGGATCGAAGGACTTTGATTTTCTTGCGAAGTTGGTTCTCTACTTCACTTTGAAATCTCTTGAACATTTCAAAAGACTCTGACTTGTGCTTCATTAGGTAGACAAAGCCAAACCTACTGAAGTCATCAGTGAACGTTATGAAGTACGAGTAACCACCCCTAGCTTGACTACGCATGGGTCCACATACATCACTATGTATGATTCCCAATAAGTCAGCAGCTCTCTCACTGTGGCCAGTGAAGGGCGCCTTTGTCATTTTACCAAGTAGACAAGATTCGTAAGCATCATATGATTCAAAATCAAATGATCTTAGAAGTCCATCTTTATGGAGCTTCTCTAGGCGTTTCTCGTTTATATGGCCTAAACGACAATGCCAAAGGTATATAGGATTCGCTTCGTTAATCTTAATCCTTTTGGTATCAATGTTATAGATATTGTTATCGTGTTGTCGTTCTAATTTTAAGACGTAATGATTATCTTGCAAATCACCATAAGCAAATAAAAATTGTCTTTATAAATAGAACACCTTCCATTGCCGTTTACACATGTAAAACCTTCCTCATCCAAATAAGAAAGGGAAACAATGTTTGAACTCAATGGAGGTACATAATAACAATTATTTAAAATAAGCCCAGAGGGCAAAACAAGTTCGTATGTTCCCACAGCAACAATAGCAACTCTTGCTCCATTGCCTACACGTAGGTCCACCTTGCTTCTGTCCAACTTTCTACTGTCTCTAAGACCCCTTCACATTTATTCAAATTTGCGAACCACATGCTGTATCTAATACCCAAGTGGCTAAAGTAGACAAGTGAACGTCTATAACAAAGATACCCGAAGTAGAGACTTCACCGCTCTTATTAGTCTTTTGATCTTCCAAATACAATTTGCAATTCCTTTTCCAATGTCTTGACATTTGGCAGAAAAAGCAAATCGCATCTCTTGAAGGCTTTGCCTTCTTGGCAGGTTGTGGGTTAGGCTTGTCCCCTGGCTTGGTCTCACCAACCGGGGCTTTACCCTTCCTCTTTCCTTTGCCCTTCCCTTTCCCCTGGTTTTTCTGAACCATCAGGCAAGCAACGTCCATAGAGTCATTGAAGTGCTTCTCATAAGCAGTTCCTTGAGCTCTTGGACCGTCGTTGGCAGGCTCTTCAAGAGAAGGGTTTTCTAGGACATAAAGCTTCCTTTCTTGGGTGAGAACAATTCTCAAATTACGAAACCAGTGAAGGAAGTTCATCCCATTTAAGTTATCCTTCTCAAGGATAGATTCCAGTGATAACGTTGTACTTATATTGTTTGCCATGATTCTACAACTAAGATATGAAAGTTAATTAGCAAAAAGGTCCACTATTTTATAAAACCCAGCAAAATTATTATTAGTGGCTAAGATCCATATTTCACCAAAGTTTACCGTCGCTTGGGCGATCATGCACCCTTAGGTTATTTAGGTAGGTAACTCTTTACCAATCACATCACATGTTACTCTTAGATCTTTATGGGACTGTATCATCATATGATACTTATTATGGCATGTTTATCCCATCTAATGCCTTGAGGTCCAAATCCGATTTGATAACCCCATTAAGTCACACAGTAAAACTCGTGAATGGCCAGGCTCAAAACACCGAGGCGAAAGCCCAACCCTATATCATCAAGGCCCATCAAACACGTGTAGCTTGGGCTATCACCGCATCCAGTAAACCAAGATTTCAATAAGGCATTGCATTGAATCTTCCATTCACCCGTGTCTCCTCAAGATAAAAGTAAATACGTGTAGCTTTGGCTATCACCGCTCCACAATGATCGAGATTTTAATAGGGTGTTTTATTGATGGCATTAAAACTTAAGATTTTATAAGGGTTCAATTTTAAATTCAATTTTGGTTCAATTTTAAATCCAATTTTAAAATTAAACGAGTGTTCCAAGTGTTTACCCCCATGTATCATATACATTTAAACACATGCACGAATTTTGTATCTCATACAAAATCCTACGCTCGTATCTCATAAACCGCATGTTAAACTCGCGTACCCTAATCATGCATCTAGCGCCATTTGCATCACATACAAATAATCTAAATGCATAGAAGTAACTGTGTTTAGATATGGCCCATCTACCCTAATTTCCCTCAAGCCAATGAGAGAATCTTTCTAAAAATAGAAAATTACATTGGAAAACCTCATTTACACATATGAGGGGAGTGAGGTGAGAAAAGAAATTTACATCAAGAATTTAGGGAGACGACACACAGGCCGTATTTACCAAAAATTCCTAGAGCCATATCCAACACCATACTCATACATGAACAATTCACATATATATGTAAACATACACGGTCATACAACAACACCAAAAAAACGATTTTCTTGATTAAGTTCAATTAGGGTTTGTGCAATTTAACATGCCCTCTTGAAAAAATAAGTCTTGCATCAATAATTAAAGAATTCAAGAATCATATTCAAGAATTCGAATTATTGACCCCAAAATTTATAAATTCATAATTTTAAAATTTCCAGCCACCCTACAATATTATAATCAAAACAATTTTAATTAAAAATATATAGAGGGTTTTGACCAAGACCCAAAATTTCAAGAAAAATTTTAAATCAATCAAATTGATTTCCTTATGTATCAAATACATAAATTTGCACCAAACATTAGATTAGGTTCGCAAAATTATTGACCCAAAAATTTATAAATTCACTAACTGTGGTGGATTTTCGCAAAATTCATAAATTTGCATCAAATACATGAATTTATAAATTCATGTGGTGGATTTTCGTAAAATTAAGCATACGAATGAAAAACTGTAAACATCCAACATACATCTCATGTACATCACAAAACTAGAATAAACACAAGAATAGCGTGGCTCTGATACCACTGTTGGGAAATTATAGAACTAGCGCAACGGAAAAAGCGTAAAAATTAAAAAAATTTCGCATAGCCTATAATTTCCTTCTAGGATCCACTAACTGTGTTTATACTAGTAGGGAAAGAAGTTTACCAAAATTCAATCGGTAGCTTTGAAAATTGTGATTCCGAGAAGTCCACAGCAACGTGTGTCCTTCCTCTGCCGGTGATCCACACGAACGGTTTGGCAGACACCCAGGTGCTAGCCTCCTTCTCTTCTCCAAGAGAATGCGGGAACCCAATCTACGAATCTTTGATGTTCAAGAACAATTTTTGAAACCCAAGAATAAGTGGCGCACCAAAAGAGATGAACCAAGAACTAACTTCTTGACGCCCCCTTTTCTCCCACACACCCAAACCGCCTCATGCCCCTAAACCTTTTAGGGTTCTTCGAATTTTCTTCCCCACTCTAGAATAGGCGACTTTCTCTCTCCTTTTCTTAGGGTTGGCGAGTTGTTGTGTTTCCCATAGGGTTATGAGACTTGTGTGGTATTTAAATAGTTTTATTCGTGAAATTAGGGAATCATATTCCTAACTCATGAAATTAGGGAATTATAATAAATTAAAGAAAATAGGGATTCCCCAAATCTTGAATTATGATATTACACTAATATTATAATTCAAAACTAAAAGGCATTCTAAATTTAAATTTCAAGATCAAATCTTGAAACCTAAATCTTGACTGCCCAATCCCCATTGGTCAAGAGGATTTGAATTCTTAATTAAAATATTACATTAATATCTTAATTTGAAATTCAAAATGCAATCGTGAAATCCAAAATGCAAGATCAAATCTTGCCCATTGGATCCAAGACATTCGCCATCCTCCTCTCTTTTTCATAGGAATTTAATAATTATAATAACAACCTTAACTCTTAGGAAGTTAAAACCAACTTATTCATTTCCCTAACAAATTGAATTAAAATATTACCATAATATCTTAATTCAAATTTGAATCTTCAACTCAAATTCCCTAACAATATTGAATTAAAACATTACCCTAATACCTTTAATTGAAACTTGAATCTTGAAATCAAAATCAAATCTTGAATTCAAATTCAAATCTTGATTTAAATTAACAAAACATTTTTATTAAATAAAATCAAGAAGAGGTGCCACCCTCTCTCTCTTGTCATCCAATATTAAAGAATTTAATAAATCATTAATCCCCTAACTTTTAGGAAGCTTATCCAATTTATTATTCCCTAATATTTTAAACAAGAATTTAATTGTAAATAGATTAATCAAATTAACTATTTAACAATTAATATATTTAAACTTGTCTAACAAATTTAAATATCACAAACGTAGATTTAATTTAAGACAAGACTTCATGTCCCAGACATTCAACTATGTCTTAAATTGTGTCACTAAAGTGACCCACGAATTAAACCCTAATTCGTGTCCCATTATGGTATCTTGATCCTGCTCGTGTGTGACCCAGCAGGCATCACATGAAGTTGGCAGCAAGCCATCTCTATGACTTACAAGTCGAGAGCGGACTCTAGCAAGCCATCACGACTACCCAAAACACGTGAGTTATCGCTTTAACATTAACGACTTAACCTTAGTACCACCTTGTCATAATCCCGATTGTCACACGATATTTTGGTCATGGATAAGGCACGGGAAAGTATCCTTAATCCAAACCATAACTTTCTCGATTCCTTGAGTTAGGCCCATTTCCCTGTGTGGCCACACATTCCTTGGACAGACTCATCGAGGGGCCTAGTTAAATATCTCTCAATTTAATGAGGGACAAAATTCCTTCTTGGTCAACCACATTCCTCAGCACGGTAAACAACCAAACCCGTACCTAGCCTGTATGGCTACCCTGTTACGGGCAACGTTGGACTAGGCCAAAGTTCGACATCTACGACGCCGGAATAGTCAAGACCTCAAGTCTAAGGGCATCGTGACAGGTGTACAGGAGAGGCTAGCTCATGACTAAACCCATGTAGGACTCTCCGGGTCGGTCCAGAAACTTGTAACCCCTTATATAATTGCACCATGACTCTCGTAAAGCATCTCATGCGTGTATCTCCATACACCGAAGTCATGCTGGTCTTAGTTCATTCACATTCCCACATGCATAATCGACCAGGGACAGTTTAGAATAATTATCGCATAATTAATCAGGGGATTGTTATCACAGCAAACATGCTAATAATATGATAATGACTCAATTTATCATCTATAAATTAGTCAATCAATATGTCCATACATATAAAATGATTGGCCCTAGGGCACAATCTCCATCGGTTTATTCATGCAAAAGGCTAACTAAAACAAGTTCATAAAAGCCCATTTTAAAGAGTGAGAAAAAAAATGTCAGGGGATGACAACATTTTCACGAAAGGTTTCTTTTTTGTTTTTTAAGAAGACTTTCATTATTTTTATTTTTATTTTCCTTTTGAAGGAATACCAAAAGAAGGATTGTTGAAAATTCTTTCCTTTTCGAAAAAGATACTCTTTATAATGCAGCATGCTATGCAAGGAAAGTTTGCTCTGTTGTGTCCTAATAAGGTAGGCTCCTTAAAGTGTATCGCTATAGGCCATCCTTACATAGGAAATCCGTAAGTCTATTATTTGTAGCTTGGTGAGTCTAAATATCCAAAAAATGTCAAAGGTCCCTAAATTGCTCCCACTTTTTAGGTGAGAACCCAATTACAAAAACCTTCCCACATTGAGGATATCCTCTCATTGTTTCGACCCATGCAATAAGTAACAATCTAAGCGAAATCTGTAGAATCAACCTCAGGAGAAGCCTAGCCTCACAGGGATGTCCCATAGGATCACTTCTAACTTATGGTGAATGAACCCCGGGTACAGGGGCAAGTGTGTGAGGTAATATTATGTTAGTGCATTTGTGTGAGTAGAGAACAAACCTCAGATTCTACCATTCCCTCATCCACAAAAGTGGATAACTTGCAAAAAAAAAAAGCATTTGTGTGAGTAGAGAACAAACCTCAGATTCTACCATTCCCTCATCCACAAAAGTGGATAACTTGCAAAAAAAAAAAAAAACCACAACAGATATAGGTCATTTGTCCTAAGGTAATGTTGTTCCACATAAGGGGTCTCTAATTCAATTATGGATTTAATTTGTTTGTTAGAAGGATAATTAAAAATATATATGAAGGCCATTTTATTTTAAAAATAATTATTTTGATTATGGGCTTGGGTCGCCAAACTGTCACGCCTGACATTGCGGAGAATGTCAATTATGACTAAAAAAGAAGATTCGCCACCAAATTTTATAAGAAAAATTTGGAAAAAACCATTTTAGAGAAAACTTGATAAAAATGGTGGATAATGCATTTTTAGAAAAAATGATCTTAAACCAAAGATGGGTTCGGGAGAACTTTTGATTTCTAGGGAAGGTGTTAACCACCCTAGAAAAACCATATAATCATAAGGTTACCCCAAAATAATTATTAAAAAATAAATGGCTGATAGATTTATATAATTATCCTCAAGCATACAACAAAAATCCTCGAGCTCGGAATTGATGAACAAATATTAAATTGTAATCCAAACAAATTATGAAAACACACAAGTATTCACAATAATGGATTCAAACAATTTAATAAAGAAAAAAAACAAAGGAAAAAAAGTTACACTTGACTTAGATTTTTGAACCTAAATCCTACGTACCCTGATTAGTGATCAAAGTCCACGTAGTTCAGAAAAAAAAAAATTGTTGGAAATGGGTTAGAGGACTTCCCCGGAATCCTAGCTTTACTGTTAAAAAACATGAGAGTTAGGGTTTTTAAATAATAATTATTAAATAATAAATAAACACCCAAAAGAATAATAAAAGACCATGTATAGCTTGACAACAAGTGTACATTCAGAGTCTATATATTCTCTGGGGAATATTCCCTAAAGAAAACATAATTATTTATAATTATCATTTTATTATTTTTACGAGATAAAAGAGCAATCTAGTAACCTTATTTTTTATATGGTGAATCAAACAAAAAACTATAGTCTAATTCTTATCATAAAATATCTGAGTTATGAACACTATAATATTTCATGATTTTTAAGATAATCATCTTGACCTAAATTTGTTAGTCTCAAGATAAAAATTGAAATCTGCTAATTAATATATTCAAATTAAAAATGGGACAAAACAATTAGAACATACACAAATAATAAGCCATAGAAATATATATATATATATATATATATAATAGCACACACACTGCACACATACAATATATATAATAGGAAAAAGTATTAATTGCGTTCCCAAATTTTACACTCACTATCAATTTTGTCCCTAATTTTTTGTTGTTGTCAAATTTGACCCCAATGTTTCACGTTTTCATCAATTTTATTCTTTGCTATCACTATAGCCAAATATTATCGACATAATCTACATGGCTAATAATATAAAATGTAAAATTAATAGAAAAGAAACTGAAATCCTAACTCAGATTAAAAACAGGATGCAGTATGTCATTAATTTATTGATAGAAGTTAGTTAATGGATAAAATTGACAAAAATCTGAAACATTAGGGATGAAATTGAGAGGAAAAAAAGATTGGGAACGAAATTGACAGCTGGTGTACAGTTTGGGACAAAATTAGTACTTTTTCCTATATAATATATACACGTGAAGTGCATAGCACAGGGAAGGAAGAACATACAGAAATCTTTGGCTAAAATTACAAATCGACCCCAAATAGTTTCTAAAACTTTCAAATAGGTCCCTGGACACAAAAAACTCAGGGACTAAAATGAAACTATATCAAAGTTTTATGGAGTCAAAATGTTATTTTAGGAAAATATGGGCAGTAGAGAGAAATCACAAAACAGTCCATATTCCGGGTAAGAAATTCAATTTAGTCCCTATCGGGTCTTAAAAGTCATAACTTTAACCGGATTTCCCGACCACCGGAATGCCTTTGGAGAATAACTTCATTGTTCCTTCATCCGGGTCCTAAGAACTAACCCATAAGAATTCTAAACCTTCCCCAAGAACGAGATGAAGTTGAAGAAAAATTAAAACAAGAGAGAAAGTTTGTCGGAATTACGAACCCACCACTTGAAGTTTCTCTCTTAAAAATCCTATTTTCTCACTCTAAAAGTCGAAGTTCTCTTTCTAAAATCTAAATTTTCGTCTCTTTTTCCTCACATTCTCCTTTCTTTTTCATTTTTTTTTTAATTTCGTTTTCTATTCCTTTTTTATTCTTATATATTTGTTTATTGGCCAATGTCCTATTTTGGTCCCTCTCTTATGCTCATTGTTCCAAATAGGTCCCTCACTAATTTTTCGTTCCATATTGGTTCCTCAGTTACTCAAAACTTGTCAAAGTTGGTCCTTCCAACGTTTTCCATCCATTTTTCCAATAAAAAAAAAAGAGGAAAAATAAACTTTCATCCCCAAAAGTTTTATTTTCTTATATTAAGGTCCTTTTTTTTTATAATAGGATCAAAACGTAAGAAAATGAAGTAAATTAAGATTTTAAGTGAATTTGCCCAAAAATACAAAATCTCTCTCTGTCTCCTCGTATTATACCAAGAAACCCATCAGATCTGTGGCATTTGAAGAAGAACAAGCTCCCTCCTCCAATGGCGTCACCGATGATGATGATTCGAGCAAAGATCGATGACGACACATCTTCAATTTCAACTTGGGGAATCTTTCAGACCCTAATCGTGACAATATTCTACTCCCATACTCTCCAACTCTTTAATCTCAGGACGTAGAGCCTTCAATATGCGCTCTTGATGTTCCTGTTCTCATGCTTCAAGCTTTTCCCACAACTTCCACCCCAACTTTAATTTTTCCAAATGCTTATCTTTTATTTGTGCCTTTGTTGTTGTTGTAGGATCAATAACATTTTTCAACTTTGAAATAACGATTGTTCCCCTTGTACTTGATTCAAATCATCCCAAATCTTCTGAGAGGTATTCTGGAAATTGAGGCTACAAGCTGCGATGTGTGAGAGAGAGAGAGATTAATTAAGGCTTGTGGGAAGAAGAAGTGGATTTATTAGAATTTTGGTCGGAAGTTGCAGGGTACCCAATTCCATGGCGTTTATTCGGGAACACCATGGACACCGTACCGAAAACCACCATTGACAGTATTCGTGTCGAGAAATTCTGATCACGACGAACACCATGAGCCAGAGCAGAGCATGGACGAAGTCTCCGAGAGAGAGAGAGATTGATTTTGTGTTTTTTGGCAAACTCACTTAAAATCTTAATTTACTATCTTTTCTTACGTTTTGGTTCTATTATAAAATAAAGGACCTTATTATAAGAAAATAAAACTTTTGGGGATGACAATTTATTTTTCTGCTTTTTTTTAACGGAAAAAAGGATGGAAAACGTTAGAGGGACCAACTTTGACAAATTTTGGATATCTGAGGGACCAATATGGAACGAAAAATAACTGATGGACCTATTTGGAACAATTAATGAGCATAATAGAGGGACTAAAATAAGACTTTGGCCTTGTTTATTTTATTTATTTCTAGATGAAACCCTCTTTTATTTTGGGATTTTTGCTTATTACGGCTTTGTGCTCCAAAATTCTTGCTTTATTTTTAAATGCCCAAAACGTTAATTTATTTACAAAACTGGCAAAAAACTATTATTTATTTACAAAAAAGGCTCGGACAAAATCGAGTGTTCACAGTGACCACATGGAGTTAGTGATTGATAACGTTTCGACCGTCCAGCTCAATACCACTGAAGGGGATCAAGTGCGAGATATTTCACATAACACTAAGGTCTCAGATGCACAGGAACAACAACTAGAGAACCAGACGTGAGCGTTAGCCCCATTGCGAAAGGGGAAGTAGATAGTGTTGGGAAATCCCCGGGGAAAACACGCAGCGGAAGCAAAACAGTAAATAAAAAAAAAACTTGCGCTCCCCAGGAAAATCCAACCCTGAGATCCGCTAGTTGAATTTAAAACCAGATATGAAAAGTGTTATACCTCAGGCTTTCAATCGGATGGTTGAACTTTGTGAGTCTAGAAGTCTGTTTGCACGTCCTTCCTCCACCGGTGATCCACACGAACAGTTTCCCGAACACGAGGTGCTAGCCTCCACGCCTCTTTCTCCAAAGAGACTCGGGATTGAATCTACAGTTTGATGAATTCAGGAACTCCTTCTCTGAACTCCAGGCTAGGTGGCGCAATATAGAGTGGAAGACATCAACAAAACTCCTTTTGTTCTTCTTCACTCAAGAACCCTAGAACCCACAACTTTTGATTTCTCTCTCTAACACTTAGAGGAAAATCGACTTCTCTCTCTAGGAAGGTGGGTGGCGAAAATTCTCTCTCTACTAGGATGAATTTCGGCTTCTCTTAGTGAGCTAGGGTTTTTCACAATGTGCATGACATCTCCTAGAGCTAGGCGACTTTCTTAGCTTATATTTACCAAAATTATAGTAATTTTATAAATATAAAATCATGATATTCTGATAATATCATATCTTTAAGACTTGAATATCTAATTAAAATATTACCATAATATTTTAATTCAAATTCAAATCCCTATCTCATAGAATCAATTTGAAGATCAAATCTTCCAAAGGGACCCACATGAGATAGGCGCCTATATGCCCTAATTATTTGGGAATTTTATAAATCAAAAATAACTCCTAAAATTAGGAAGTCATAACCAACTTATTTTATCCCAATGTTTTTGAATTAAAATATTACAATAATATCTTTAATTCAAAATTTGAATTCTGAATTTAAATTCTTTATTGAATTAAAATATTACCCCAATATCTTAATTCAAATCTTGAATCTCAAATTCAAATTCAAATCCATGACTTAAATTAATAAAACATTTTTATTAATTAAATCATCCAAATATGAGGCGCCACCCTCTAGCTAAATATTAGGGAATTTTATAAATCAATAATCTCCTAACTTTTAGGAATTATTTAATTTATTATTCCTAATATTTAAATTGTAAATAATTAATCTCTATTAATCATTTAACAATTATTTAAACTGTAGAAAATTTAAGACAAGACATAATGTCCCAGACATTTCCTCTGTGTCTTAAATTAGGCCACGGAGTGACCCACGAATTACCCTAATTCGTGTCCCTTATAAGGTGTGTTCTAATCCTGCTCGTGTGTGACCCAGCAGGCCCCACGTGAAGTTGGCAGTAGGTCATCCCTATGTCCTACAAGTCGTGAGCGGACTCTAGCAAGCCATCGCGACTACCCAAAACACGTGAGTGATCGTTTGTTACCAAAACCGATTTTAACCTTCGTACCTCCTTGGCACCGACCCTATTGTTCTGCGATATCTTGGTTATGGATCAGGCACAGGAAAGTCATCCATGATCCAAACCTTTACTTTCTCGATCTCCTTGAGTAAGTCCCAATATCTAGCATGGCCATGCATTTCCTGGACAGACTCATCGAGGGCGCCAGTAAGATATCTCCCAATTTAATGGGGAACAAAATCCCAATTTTGGTCAGTCCACATTCCTCAGCACGGCAATCAACCAAACCCGTACTTAGCCCTTATGGCTACCCTGCTACGGGCAACGTTAGACTAAGCCAAAGTCTGACAACTGCAACGCCGGAATAATGATGACCTCAGGTCTAAGGCGTCGTGACAGGCGTACAAGAGAGGCAAGCTGATGACTAAACCCATGCAGGACTCTCCGGGTCAGTCCAGCAACTCGTAACCCCTTACGTAATTGCACCATGACTCTCGTTCCAGCATCTAGTGCGTGCATCCCTATGCACCGAGGTCATGCTGATCTTAGTTCATTTTCGCTCCCACGAAAACAATCGATCAGGGACAGATTTAGATTAATTATCTTATAATTAATCATGGACGTAATCACAGTAAACATGCTAATAATGTGAAAACCATTAATTTATCTCTATAAATTAATCCATATGTTCATAACATATATAAAAGAGGATTGGCCCTAGAGCACAATTCCTAACAGACTCCCACTTGCACTAGGGTACAATCATCAATCTAGCTGTTCCTACTCCTAGGTACACTGATCAATGCGTCTAATCCCCATCGACGATACATGTCTCTCATGTATGACCCTTGCAAGCGGCTTTGTCAGAGGATCAGCAACATTATCCTCGCCTGCTACTTTGCAAATCTTCACATCACCTCTGTCAATCATCTCCCTGACGAGGTGAAAACGTCTGAGTATATGTTTGGTCCTCTGGTGGGACCGTGGCTCCTTGGCTTGCGCAATAGCTCCACTATTATCGCTATACAGGGTAATGGGATCAGATATGGTCGGAACCACACCAAGCTCGGAGATGAACTTTCTAATCCACACAGCCTCCTTTGCCGCATCCGATGCTGCAATATACTCGGACTCCGTTGTAGAATCGGCAATCGTGCTCTGCTTGGAACTCTTCCAACTCACGCTGCCACCGTTCAGGAGAAACACATATCCTGACTGCGATTTGAAGTCGTCTTGGTCGGTTTGGAAACTAGCGTTTGTGTAACCCCTTACACATAGCTCTTCATCAGTTCCACCATAAACCAAGAACTCATCCTAAGTCCTTCTTAAGTACTTAAGGATATTCTTGACAGCGATCCAATGATCCTCACCAGGGTCTTGTTGGAATCGGCTTGTCATACTCAGGGCAAACGACACATCGGGTCGAGTACATAGCATGGCATACATGATGGATCCTATGGCCGAGGCATAGGGGATCCCACTCATGCGACCTCGCTCAACAAGTGTCCTCGGACACTGTTTCTTGCTTAGGGTCAGCCCATGATTCATCGGAATGAATCCCTTCTTGGAATCTTGCATACTGAACCTTTTCAGTACCTTATCCAAGTACTTGCTTTGACTCAACCCAAGAAGCCTTCGAGATCTATCCCTATAAATCTTGATTCCTAGAATATAGGCGGCTTCTCCTAGGTCCTTTATTGAAAAGGATTTTCCCAACCAAGATTTTACAATCTCTAAGGTTGAGACATCGTTTCCAATGAGTAGTATGTCATTGACATATAGTACCAAGAACACAATCGTGCTCCCACTAACCTTCTTGTAAACACAAGGTTCGTCAGGGTTTTGTAGGAAGCCAAACTCTTTGACTACCTCATCAAAACGGTGATTCCAACTCCTAGATGCTTTCTTCAATCCATAAATGGATCTCTGAAGCTTGCACACCTTGTCTGGTGCCTCAGGACATTCAAACCCCTCGGGTTGTATCATATACACATCCTCGGGCAGCCTTCCATTAAGGAATGCTGTTTTGACATCCATCTGCCATATCTCATAGTCGTAATATGCAGCTATGGCAAGGAGGATCCTAATGGATTTGGCCATTGCAACAGGCAAAAACGTTTCTTCATAGTCTATACCATGACGTTGCGTAAATCCCTTTGCAACAAACCTTGCCTTGAAGACGGTGACGTTGCCATCCATGTCTGTTTTCTCTTTGAAAACCCACTTGCACCCTACGGGTTTTACCCCTTTAGGTGGAGTGACCAAGGTCCAAACTTGGTTGTCGTACATGGATTGCATCTCAGCCTTCATGGCTTCAACCCATTTTTCTGAGTTGGGATCTACGATGGCCTCTTGATAGGTGGTCGGTTCACCACGCTTCGTGAGCAACACATCCTTGTTTTCAGTCACGAGAAATCCGTAATATCTCTCTGGCTGGAAACGTGTTCTATCAGACCTTCGTGGTCCTTGGGTTAGTGGAGGAGCTTCCACAACCTCTTGTGGAACTTCTCCAGTTTTCGTCTGCGCCTCTGGTGTGTCTTGTGGAGCTTGAACTTCTTCAAGCTCTATCTTACTCCCACTGTTTCT